>JAODKN010000114.1:12241403-12267693 GCA_026774425.1 Petrocephalus zakoni
TTAGGTTCCTTTAAATCAGAGCTAGATAAGATTTTAACAACTCTGAGCTATTAGTTAAGTTCTCCCCAAGCGAGCTTTATGGGCCGAATGGCTTCCTCTCGTTTGTATAGTTCTTATGTTCTTATGTTCTAACTGTTTCCTTGATTCATTGATGGAATGAATGCTGGTTAGACAGTGGACCATCAGAGTTGAAAATCCCTGTCTAACGGACTGGGCCTGAAATTTTGACTATCATGACAGGAGACTGTAGTGGTTTGTATTCTTACATGGTCATTTGTGCTGTTCTCTAGGCCCACAGTTTAACTCATGACAAAACACTGTTCCCAACAGGCTGTCAAGAGACATTCACTTATGTCCAGAAAGTTTTTAGCTTTATTCAAGAAGTGCTTATTTATTCAATTCCTTTAATTCCCCCATTTTTTAAACAAACGCAACACAATCATTCCCTTGGTAAAGACTAAATAATGAAAAAGTGATTATACTAAAAAGTACTTATCTTAAAGTGTATAACTAATTTTATGCATATAAACAGGATATGCATATTTTAAATTGTCATTCTTTTGTGGGGTTTTACTTGTGACATTCTAAAACAATGTTATTTTATTGTTTGGTGCATTTATGAGTCGTTGTTATAACTTATCGGAAATGGACAGCATATACAATTAGAACAAATTTTCTGTCATGGTCAAGCTCTTGATTGATTTGAATTGATAATTTGACTGTCGTCCTCTAAGTCAGTGTTCCCCACCCCAGTCCAAGGGGACCAGCGGACGGTCCACAATCTTGCTCTCTCCTAGCTCCCTGCCAGACTACATTTTTGCTCCATTTTTGCTCCATGTTTGCTCCATCATAGAGCGAAACTGTGCACTCTCCCCGAGGATTGGGCTGGGGAACCCTGCTGTAAGTGATAGAGAGCTTTTAATTGCATATGGGTTACAGGAATGTCACTAGAGATTTATGAAGGAGTGGGAGGTTAGTCCCCCCCCACCTCCCCCCCCAAACAGCCCAAGCGACACCCCAGATTACATATACGCTTTACAAATGGAAGATTCGCTTTACATATAACGGCCAGCTATTAGATCTATATTGTTAAAAAAGTTTGTTTTATAACTGACAGCTCATTCATGTTTATTAGAGAGAATAGTTTGAAAGAAAGCAGATTCCCTCTGCATACTTCTGCTCCAAGGCGTGTGAGTCGCAGCTGTGTGCAGTTTCCATTCTCCTCCCCTGCACAAAGCAGGTCTCCCATGTGAATGGGAAGTGGTTCGGAATCTCAGTCATATGCTGCCTGGCTTCCAGAACCCCACTCTCAGAGAGCAAAAGAAGGTCACAACTGCAAAAAAAAGAAGGATGAAAAAAGACTGGGCCTCCTTAATCTGATTTCACCGGAGCAGAGTTGCATCCCGGGGTCTCCGCCATGATGGATTCCAGAGACTGCTCGCCACCAAGTTCCCATTCCAAAAGGGAGGACACCCAAGTTACCAGCAAGGCTCAGCAAAAGCAGAGCAAACACAGCTTGGATACAGACGTTACACCCACATAAAAAAAGCCTTGTTTACAAATGGCAGTGCTGCTTGAACCTGGATAGCCAGCCCACATCTTTGCATAATACTTTGAGACTGTGTCCAAAATGAAACATTTGGTTCCAGCATTGACTTTGGCAATGTTATCATCTTCTAGAAGAAATCTCTGGTCGTGAAGCCAACGATAATACAGGCACTGCCAAGACGTGGTACACTTTTTGGCAGAAGTCACTTAGATGTTACTCTGACCCTTCCATGTACTCCGGACTGTCAAGTATTTTCCGTGGAGTCATCCCAGGCGGTGACCTTCTGAGACCACAAGGGTTCCTCACATGGGAATATTTCCCCAGTAGTTTGAGTGCATTAGGCACTGTAACCTTGAATCTGACAGTCTAAAATTCCTAAAATGATGGACAGACTGATTTGCTTGCCTGCCATTTTGTTTCTCGTCCCACACTGGAGTGTGTGCCCCCCCCTCTCTCCCTCCCAGCTGGCCCTGACTCTCCCCCACAGCAAGATCATCCCGCAGAAAATGGCTTACTGTCACAATCCCTGTGCATCCTTTTTAAACATAATATCACAATTAGGTTAAATAAAATAACAAAATAAAACCATACATTATATTCAATTGTATTACTAGTTTATTAGCAAAAAGAGCTCAAATAGAAACAGCTAATGTGCAGACACACAGGGCAGTCAGCACACACATAAAGATCAGAGGCTTCTTTGAGCATGAGTCAGAGGTATTCCGGCTTACTCTGGGGGTGAGGAGGGGTGCAGGGGGCTTCTGCCTCATGCCATTGTCCTTGCCTTAGCTGGAGAAGACGCCGTCATTGCTACAGTAAACAACATACTTGCCATCCTTCTGCATCTGTCCTTGGGTGTCCTGGCCCGGGGGTGGGGGAGGGTGCTGGGGGGTGCTTCCACAGCTGCCGATGCCTCCTGGTCCAGGGACCTGCAAGTTTGGTGCATGTGGCACATCCTGGAAAACTTTGAAAATGAGACACATTTTCCTAAACAAATTTAAAACAAATACAAAAACCAGTGGATGATTTCTGTAAAGCCCGTGTCCCAAATCAGAAATGATGCCTTTGGAAATATGATGCAACACTAAATGGTAGATTGTTGCAATGTACACAACTCGCCTGATTCTCTTACCATTAGTCACATTCATTCTATATACTATTCTATACTATACTATACTATACTATAGTTTACTATACTATAGTAAACTATACTATGTACTAACATCATTAATATATAGTAATAGGAAAGTAAATGTGAAGCTTGTTCATTTTCATTAAGAATTAACAATGACAGGCGAAATTTGCTCATATAAACTAAAACTTTGATGAAAACATGTTTAAATTACGTGTAACATTTTAACACAGTGATATTTTTTATGTGCATTTCCAGTGAAGCATTTCTTAGCTTAGTTGCATAATAAACAGTGAGGTCACTGAAGTGGTTTGTATTCTTACATGGTTATTTGTGCTGTTCTCTAGGCCCACAGTTTAACTCATGACAAAACACTGTTCCCAACAGGCTGTCAAGAGACATTCACTTATGTCCAGAAAGCTCCATAACTTCTAACACAATATAAATAACATAGCTGTTTGAGTTACAGAATTTAATTATGAAGCCGGATACAATTTTCTTCTGCTAATATTCTCACAAGTAGAAGACTTAGAGAAGAATTCATTCTAAAACTGTTCTGACTTTGGGATGAACAGAATGTGAACTTGGGGGAGAGCTTTCTGCCATGTAATGCAGAACTAATGCAGAGCACCAGCGTCTTTCTTCCAAAAATGGGTCTTAAACTTGCCGTTGAATTGATTAAGGTCAAAGGCAGAAAACATATCTAGATAACAATTCCTCAAGATACAGCTAGATACATCAGGTCCTGTTCTTTCTGTACCAAATGCTACTTATTTTCTTGGTGGCTAATCCATCATTAACATCCCTAGAGGGAGTATACATTCATGAGACTTAATTACAGTAAACACAAATAATTGTCTAAACATTCCACCCTGGGCAAAGTATAAAAGTCGCAATAAATTTACATTGTATTTATTTAGCAGAGGCTTCTACTGCGGGTAAAGTAGAGCTGAGAAGGTGGGGGCAGCTCTTCCCTGGAGCACGTGGGGGTTAAGGGCCCTGCTCAGGGGCCCAATAGTGAAAGCACTCTGCCAAACTGGGGACTCGAACCAGCAACCATCCTGTCACTGGCACGGCCTCCGAAATAATCGTGTAGACCGGGGGTGGAGAACCTGACCCATGGAGGGCCGGTGTGGGTGTGGTTTTTTGGGATTACCTTACAATCAGTCAGTAAGTGTGGGTCCCCAGGACTGGAGCTGAGAACCAATGCTTTATTATTGGCTGATTGAAAGGTCAAAAACCCGCACCCACACCGGCCCTCCATGGATCAGGTTCCCTACCCCTGGTGTAGATTAAAGCTTCAAAAAGCACACATTTTTTAAGCCCAGTTTTAGACTATAGCATTCGGACCATTACGTCTAACATGCAATATATTAATAAGGAAGCCTTTTCAGCCGTTGATTAGCAGGGGATCTTTTGAAGTCGGCTGCTCGTGAAGCAGATGAGATTGGTATCTTTTTGGGAGTAGCAGCGACCCCTCACTCCTAAAGCCTCTGATTAAGAATAGGCTTGGCCAGCTACACATATAAGCCTATCAACACTTGACATGTGGGGCAGGGATAAACTGTTAGTCTGCATAATGGCACAGCATCATAATGGGGATGGGACCGGCAAGGAATCTTAAGGACGGGGCTCTGTATGGCAGTTTTTATATGCAGCATAGGCTGATGCTCTATGAATTATATAGATTATGGGAGGTTTATGAGTTAAGTTAACCACCTTGATTTGTTTAATCAAGCATCATTCTTTAGCTGAAATGGGTTTAAGTATCTGTTTGCTGATCAACACAATTATTTTAAGGGGCAATTTCACTGATATACCAAAGGTTGTCAGAAAAAATTGACAAACCTAAACAAAGTGCAGCGTTCTGCTTTTATGTTTATGTTCTTTTAATAAATATTTTCAGATTTTTCTCTGTAGTCAATATGCCTATATCAGTTTAAGCTCTCATCCATCCATCCATCCATCCATCCATCCATATTCCAGCTATGTGCCAAGTACGAGGTCCCCTTCAACCTATATGTGGGAGTGCAGTGCACAAGTAGGGTATACCCTGGGAAGTCAGAATCTGTGTCATAATTAGCAATGTAATAAATAAGAGCATTATTTGGAGTTTCATAACCATTGTTTATTTCTACCACTCAAATTCTTAGGGCATTCGACTGTTTATATTACTATTATTGCTATTAATATATGAAATCATTTTAGAAGAACATAAGTTATGTTTCGAAATGCTGGACTCTTGCAAATCAATCTAGACACACCTGGATAATGAGTCCTAGTAGTAAATTAACCTCAGTGAGACCATACTCTACATGTGGTCCAAATATTAACATCTGCTGACACTATCAATTAAAATTCCAGTCAAGGATTGTACTTTAGGCAAGTAGGTGATCTGGTGGCTGAAGATATTGCTTTTTAACTGTAAACATTGGCTCAGGTCAAGGCAAGAACTTAATTTTTTATGCATGGGACAATTCACCTAAATTCTTAATTCTTGTGAACTGAAATTTCACAATTTCAAAATGTCGATTAAATTGCTAGATAAACATTAGGATATTAAGTATTGAAAATCGCTTAATATTTCTCATTGTTAAATATGGGTAAATAAACTAAATAATAAATAGGCGACATTTCGCCAGGAGCGGCACGGGGCACCCCACATAAAAAGGGGATGGCGACATTTGCACGATCGCTGATCTAAGGCGCGTTTGCATGTCATATCATGTCACTTTGTGGGTTTATCAGCTTTGCTGTAGTGGGCACCCTGATTTTAGTTTGTGAGCTAGACATGCTACCACTCGTAAGTACGAGATGGGGACAAGGGTGGGGGTAAGTTGATCTCAGGTTGTCAAACTGGAGGCCCGAGCTAGGGAGAGCAGGGAAATCCATCAAATAGCGCACCTCTAACTTTGTGTAAAATCGGTCACACTGCAAAACGCTACCAAATAAACCACAATTCATTCAACGATACTCTGAATATATAGCTTAACAGACATAGTGTTGTATTTTTTTGTTTTGGGCAAAATCATTAAGAATAATACAAATGCCAGTCTGCACGCTGCCAAGGTGAATTGGTTTAGGTTTGACTGTTGGTTGACAGTATTAAAGGATGGGTGATGTATTGATGCTCGAGTACCAGACTAACATAAATGGATAAGAAAAGGTCTAAGGCATCAGGTGCCCAGTTTATAAAAAAGGAAAATAAAGGAAAGAATAAGAGGAGAAACACGCCAAAGATGAAGGTTTGCAGCTATTTCATCTCATTTTGAGTATAATATTAAACATGTAATGGAATAGGCTAGTATAACTCTAGTACAATGTTTGTTAGCTTATAGGGTAGGGGTTATCCCGAAAACCTGCATACACACCGGCCCTTTACGGATAAGATTGCCCCACCCCTGTTATAGGGTAACAGTGTAATAGATTAATTCTCTTTTTTATTTATATACTACAGTTTGTTTCTATTTGTGTTTGCCATTTCTTTTTGTGATGTTAATGAATCTTGTTTTGTATATGTTTTTAGTTTAAAATTTGATCATTATTTATATGAATTATTTCAAGTGAATAATTTGATGATGAATGGTGCTTTTTCTTTGTTGACAGTGGGGATGGACACAATTTTTGTTGGGGGTGGGACATGGACATGCAGTTTTTGTTGGGGTGGGAGATGGACACATGGTTTTTGTTGGGGATGGGAGATGGACATGCGATTTTTGCTGGGGGCGGAAGATGGATGTATGATTTTTGTTGGGCGTAGGTGCTGAAGGTTTTTTCCAGGGCGCCGTACAAGGTAGAACTATCACCGCTCTTTAATACTTTAATATCCCTCTTGTGAAATCTGAACCCTGAAATCTAATCTAATTAATTCCATTTCATTATTAGATCCACTTCAGATTCTGCTTGTTTTGTGTTCAGGCATACACACAATCCTTTTTGTGTATGTTACATTGACTCTTCATATTAGTAATATTCATATTACTCTTCAAATTAGTGTTACTGCTGTAAGTAATTCTCATTGGTTCATTCACCGCCCTGTGGAACCCCTGCCCCCCGTGTCCCTGACCCTGACCAGGTTAGAATATGGATTCATGGATGCTTCTAATTTGGAACTTCCATTTTATACATAACTCTCCTCCGTTGTCAATTGGCTTTTTCTTTCTTTTCTTTTTTTCTATTCTGTCTTTCTTTCACTCTATGTATTTCATTTTCTCTGTTCCACTCTGTTTTGCATATATCACTGTATTCTAACACACTCATGTAAAGCGCCCTGGGACAACTCTGTTGTGAAGGGCACTATATAAAAATAAACTGAATGAGAATACATAATATCGCTGTGGTATTTTCTAAGAGGGATTCTGTTCAGTAAGAAGTTATAATTTCGATAACTTTTGTTTCACATGCAATTATGCAATTTATCAGTTAGAAAAATCAAGGGAGGCGTATCGCTAGATCTAAATTAACATTACTGCATTGTTTTCAAATTTTTACATTTGTTTAAGTGAGAGAGATTTTTACTGGTATGAATCCATGGCCTGGCATTACATGAACCTTGGCTGCAAAATTTCTTAAAAAAACTGTTTTAGGTTCTTATCAAATGTGACTGATTGCAGTAATCTGTACGCTGAACAGTCATTACACGAATCGCCTAAATTATTGCAAAAATTAGTCTCATTAACACCTGATTAGAATGAAATTACATTAATGAGTCCTTCGTTAGTGGTTCCAGCCTGTTGTTTGGACAACTTGATCAGTCATGTCAGGCTGGCACTGAGGTGGTATGTCAGGGGACACTGGCTGGTGAATCCAGGAACAGAGTTACCACGACTAAATCTGTGCACTAGTACAGGGAATCATGAGGTCCCCTTAACCCTAGTCAAACAGATGTTGAATATCGCATATTTACACATTTAATCTAGTATTTGAGCCCGAAGCAGTTGTCCTGGATGACTTTTTTGGGAAGATTTGCATATTTTGCTATCCATATAAATCTTGAATTTCCAGTAAGGCCTTAATCAGGTTACGTCATCAAAAATGGTAGCATCTACAATCTCACTTTAATGTTTCTCACAATAATCTGTCCCTTAAGGTTCATAACACATTTGAGCCCTCTTTTCCTTTTTCCGCATTTTTCTAAACTAATTATCATTATGAAGATTATTGTGCCTCATGATTCTCTTAACTAATTTGAATTTATTTGACAGGAAACTTTTGATCAGAAATATATAAGATGAAGGTTTTTCTTATCATTTCTAAATTGAGCTTTAAATTCAAAATGTTGTGTGATTTATGTATTTTACAAATTATGATTCACAGGTAAGCTTAATATATAACTAATTTTTGCAATGTGAGTTCAACTTTTTTTGTTTTAAAACACACTCAAAGTTATCGCATTGCTACCTTCTGAAATGTACTTTTTGCTAAGATTCAGAATGTTGGGCCTGGATGAGTTAATTAACTTAAAAAAAAGTTCCGCACAGTTGAAAATAGCCAAGGGCAATAGTGGATAACTAATGTGTGGAATATTGCAATTAGCATTGGAAAGTACTTACAAGGATCAAATTAAAAAATTCATTAATGCACACACTTAATTAAGAAACACTTTTCAGTCCACATGATAAATTATGACACCTATTAAATCTTCTGGTACAAGATATAATGGCTTTTTTTTCCATGTCGGCATAAGTGATTCTCAAAGGACCTGCAGTGTATGTTATCATGTTCTTTGAAATAATGTTTCCTTCTCTATATGCTGGACCTTATAAAGTAACCCAGACACATTTTTTGTTTGCATTTCTATGTAATATTTTACTTTTTTAACTGAAATGATATTGTAAATAAACAAGCCGCACACTGAATTTCCCCTAAAAGCTAGAAAAGACACTGTGTATGAACAAAGTGGGGTAAGCCGTGTGAGTTACATTTTATCATATATTCCCAATGTGTGTTTATGCCATGCTTGGCTGTCTGTGATGAACGTCTGGTCCAGATAGAATGGTGCAATTAATTTTTAACTTGTTGACAAAGCTAGGAATGCACCTCAGCAGCACCGCTTTTGCTCATGGCTAATTGTGCCACCGGAATATAAATGGGAACACGAAAGTGGCAAAAGTGGCAAAGCACTTCATTGATACACCGCAGCTGTTCATGAGTGCAGCCGCTTCAAAGAAAGATTTTCATAAATATATCAGGAAACTGACAAATCTGTACAAACATCAAAGACCCCTTGGAGTAACATACCTGGCACAAACCATTTGATTCTTGTTTTGTAAATGTTAAGTTCGACCTCTTCAGCCAGCTGTAACATAGCTGTCCTTGAGGAATGACTCAGAATTACAAGCATTTGTTGTGATTGTTGAGGATTGTTTTCATGTTGAAAAAAAATCCCCGCTCCATTATTTCAGAGACTGAAGCAATTTCTCTCTAATTAGTGAAGTTGCTGTTTATTTGTCACTGTTTTCTCATGATCACTTTTTGACCAAAAAAAAAGAAAAAACGAAAAAAGTGAAACATCCTGGAAATTCCTAGTCCTGTATCACGAGTTTCTGTTTCCCAAGCACTAGCTATGAGGTATGATTCCATGGGAGCCTAAAAATGTAAAACTTAACTGTATTGGTCCAGGTTGAGGGAACAATATATTATGCGTCCCCAAAATCTCAAGCAGCACCTTGCACACAGTGCCTGGAACCAGTCACAGGCAGCATAAGAGACAAGCCTAGGTTTATATGTCTGTGTAGGTGAGTAAGTGTGCGTGTGTGTGCATCTGCCTTGTGATGGACTGGCATGCCATCCAGGGTGTTCTCCGGCCCTCCGCTCTGTGCTGCCTGGGATCATGTCCACGCCCCTTCACCCTGACCAGGATAAGCAGCGAGAAGTTGAATGGATGGATTTTACACTCGTATCACTAGAAATTCTTAATGAAGCATTTTAGTGCATTTTTGTTCTTGGTGGAATACTCTTGGGATTTGATCTGGCAATCTTTCAAGTATTTAAACAATATGCTACCATTTCTGCCAATAAATCATATAAATTAACATAATAATAATGGGATAAAAAAAGTCACTGTTGGTTTTTGTTTGGCAACAAGACCCCCCTGTTGATATGTGTACCTTAAACAAGTTTCCAGAATGACGGCACGATAGGTTAATTATTAACTCCGTGTTTCATAATGCTTGCGAGGATATGGTAATGCGTGTTTCCTCCCTGCAGCGGAGAACAGATGGCTACTTCTGCATTATCTTCCACATCAACTATGATTACGTCTTGCCTCCAAAAGCCACCTGCCTTTCCTCTCTTTGTTCAAATTATTTATGCTGCTAACGTGTAACAGAAGTTCTTATCAGCTGGATTTTGTACAGCAGCACACTGGCATTGTGTTAGATGGGGGGAAGGTATGGCTGCAGAGCAGCACGCTGGCATCATGTTAAATGGGAGGAAGCTATGGCTGCAGAGCAGCACGCTGGCATCGTGTTAGATTGGGGGAAGCTATGGCTGCAGAGCAGCACACTGGCATCGTGTTAGATGGGGGAAGCTATGGCTGCAGAGCAGCACACTGGCATCGTGTTAGATAGGGGGAAGCTATGGCTGCAGAGCAGCACACTGACATCGTGTTAGATAGGGGGAAGCTATGGCTGCAGAGCAGCACACCGGCATCATGTTAGATGGGAGGAAGCTATGGCTGCAGAGCAGCACACCGGCATCGTGTTAGATGGGAGGAAGCTATGGCTGCAGAGCAGCACACTGGCATCGTGTTAGATGGGGGCAAGCTATGGCTGCAGAGCAGCACACCGGCATTGTGTTAGATGGGAGGAAGCTATGGCTGCAGAGCAGCACACTGGCATCGTGTTAGATGGGGGAAAGCTATGGCTGCAGAGCAGCACACTGGCATCGTGTTAGTTGGGGGAAAGCTATGGCTGCAGAGCAGCACACTGGCATCGTGTTAGATGGGGGGAAGCTATGGCTGCAGAAGCATCTTTGCAGATAAAATCCTGCAATCTGATTGGCTTTTGTTTCTCACCCCTTCGTTTCCCCTCTTTTGCTCCCTTATGCTGTGACAATGGTCAGAAAAGGCTGATTGAAAATGTGAAATAAATCCTAACAACATACTGAATCATTTTTTACTTCCACTTCAGCTTTACAGAACAAGTTAAAGATTCAGAGCAAGTACGGAATAATATGAACAAACACGTAAATCATTCCATAGAAAGCTCCCATGCCAGCTGTGAGCCCATGAAACACATATGACTATACATATGTGAATTAGAAAGGAATATTACTGTACTATATTCTCTCTTTTTAATAAATATTCTAGCACTGAAAAGCTATATCATTCCCATATAAAATATATACTTCAGTATAAAGCATTTCAAAGCACCAGTACTACATTACTGGATCAAACAGTGGTCATTCGTGATGATTTAAACGATTTCACATACATTCTGGACGTTTTAATCTTCTTTCGAAATAAAAGCAAGGCACTCCGCAAAGAATATGCTGTAATTACAATTTCATACAGTCATTCTCTTTTACAATGTGACCAAAATGGTTTTGGAAATATGTCAGTTAAGATAGAAGAAACATAATAACAACATCCCTTGTGTTAAACGATAAGCTTTTTTTTATCCATCCCGATTAAATACCATAAAACAGGATTACTGTGAGTACAGTGAAACAATCCACCACTATTTCCATTACAGGACAGAACTAAGAACCTTTATCTACCCATTTAAGAGTACAGACAAAAGGGGGCGGGGCCTGCTGGAATAAAGTGAGAAATGCTTTCATTGGCTCAGAGTATGCATTTGCCATTAATCTATCATATCCTTTAGGATTAAACATTTTTTTGCAGTGTTTGATTACATATTGCTTCTTACAGTTTTACCAACCTAGGCAGCACTGCATTGTGCAAACAAGCTAGAAATCAGTGCAGTTTTAATTATTACGGCGAGGTCATCCCAGCTGTTCGAAGGCATGCGGAAAAAAACACACAAAGACAAACCCACAAATTGCTTCTGTTCTTCAGAAGCGCTGTTTTTTTTTTCCACATTAAAATGCGTCAGTTTTGTGTTTTTGTTTTGGATGTTTATTTCTTTTTAAGTACACTTTAAAAGGGTGCTCGCTCGTCTCTGAAATATAGAGTGCACCTCGTCATGTTTGATAAACAGAGCAGGAAGTGCATTTCTCCTCGAATCCCTAAACTGAAAGTAAGTCTACATGTGACAGCAAGCCAGCTCTGCCTCAGCTCAAGAAATGAGACTGAAATCTGGCATGGGAATTATTTAACTGAATAATATTGCCCTACAATGGCACCAAGAGCAAACAAAACAGCCCAAACTGTGAAATGACCATATTAGTCTGTTGCTTTACTTGCAAAGGAAAAGCCAAGTGTAGCTTAATATTGCACTGAGCTGCATGCCCCCCTGGCTCTCGGGCTTAAATATTTTATAAAATGAATAACTGCGCAATATGGGTAATACGTTTTAACTATGTGCTATGTGTAATAGGGTCATGCATTCATTAGAATGTATGAGTGCTTAAATACCTGCTTAACGGGAGCTCGATCTTTCCAAATATTTAATGAAACAATATTTAATGAAAACATTTAGATTCCACTTGTATTTTCATTAACTAAAAAGGGTGAGTTGTGTTATTGCAAATAGAATATTATAAAACCTGTGGATTAGAAAAGAAAAAAAAAGTTTATTATGTAAATTTAAAGCTGCTGGATTGTGACATTATTTTTGTGCAACATAAAAAAGAGTAGAATCAATACTGTCAATCTGACATGTAAATATCAGCTATATCATATAAATATCAAATAATTCTGCTTATATTGAGAAACAGTTCAGGGAACTAAGAAATGGGTTTATTTTTTAAACTATGCTGCTAGTTAGACTGTGGAGGCTATTCTGTATTATTCTTTGCCATCTTCACTTGTTTAACACCCATTTAATACTCATACAATTAAAAACGGCAAAACCAAAGAAAAGCAGCCGTTCTTCTCTGCTATTTCTGCCCTGCCTCCTGCTTTGGGCCATCTGGTCGTGACCTCAGTTGACCACCAACAGTATCTAGACATCTGGGCTGCAACAGTATCAAGAGAGACACTTTCGCCTGATCCAATCTTCTGATCCAGTCTTCAGCAGCCAAACCCTAGCCGCTATCAGCTGCGATCAACATGATTTCATGTGCATTTTACAAATGCTGCCTGCAAATTGCGCATTTATATGCATACTCGCTTCCAGGAACCTTGCTAGGTCATCTTTGGTACAAGACATCCTATTTACAGTGACTTTCAAGTAAAATACAATAGTGTCATTGTTTTATAAAATGACGCAAGTAATAACTTTAAAACGCAAACAGGGGGAAAAAAAAACATACTTTTTAATGGATTATTTATAATTATTACATAATATGTTTTTTTTTTTTAAGGTTACAAAGCTCTAAAATGAAAGGAGGCTATTAGCTTGGCAGTTGTATTTGTTGAAAATAGCTATGTTTGTGGGGTGGTGGTTGTTGAAGGCTTCGGTGAGGTCTGCTTACAGCTCGAGGCTTCAGAAGCTGTGGCTTTTACGGCCTGCTAAGCTGCTGCCAGGGTCTGGAGCGGGATGTGGGCTGCCAGTGAAGTGAGGAGAGGATGGGAGTGCCTGTTTCGAGAAGTTAACAGCCAACTGCCGCCTGGCAGAGGCAGAAGGTGCAGCCAGCGGCCAGCTGCAAAGCGTCCAGGGTGAACAGAACAAATGCTTTCACAAGGGCCTAAGCTGCATAAGTCGTGAAGAACAGGCAGATTCTTATCATATTCTGGGGGAATAAGTAGAGGGCTTCACTGTGAAGGGGAGCCGAGCGAGAGGCTTGCTGGCAGACTGGTCGAGGGGAGTCACCGCTGGGAGGGCAACTTGTACCTTACTGGGACAGCAAAGAGATGCAATGGGTTACATAAAAGGATGAATTTAAAATAGCAGTTTGTCCTCTAGGTGCCTGTTTCTGAAAGCCATTCATGGAGTGTGTATGTGTTAAAGGAAGAGAAAGCAGAAAATAACTGGAGTTTGAGCAGAAAAAAATTTCTGTATTTTCACTGGGAAATACAAAGGGATGAGCTCATCATGAAATCTAGAGGATGGAGACAAAATGTTGAAATCTGAGTGAACACAGGATATGAAGTCCTACAGATTTCATAAGAGTTCACTCCACTTCAGAAGGGTGTTATAGTTTCACATGTCACAATGATGGTGCATTTGTAGTGCACAAAATATCAGCAAGGAAGATGGTGTAGTGTGTACCTCCTGAGGATGGTGTAGTGTGTACCTCAGAAAGATGGTTTATTGTGTACCTTATGAAGATGGTTTAGTGTGTACCTTATGAGTATGGTATAGTTAATACCTCATGAAGATGGTGTGGTGTGTACCTTATGAAGATGGTTTAGTGTGTATCTTATGAAGATGGTGTGGTGTGTACCTTATGAATATGGTGTTGTGCTTACCTTATAAAGATGGTTTATTAGTGTGTATCTTATAAAGATGGTGTGGTGTGTACCTCATGAAGATGGTGTAGTGTGTACCTTATGAAGATGGTGTACCGTGTACCTTATGAAGATGGTGTTGTGCCTACCTCATGAAGATGGTGTAGTGTGTACCGCATGAAGATGGTGTAGTGTGTACCTTATGAATATGGTGTTGTGCCTACCTTATGAAGATGGTTTAGTGTGTACCTTATGAAGATGGTGTAGTGTACCTTATGAAGAGTGTTTACCTCATGAAGATGGTGCAGTTGGACCTTCATGAAGATGGAGTAGTGTGTACCTCATGAATATGGTGCAGTGTGTACCTCAGGAAGATGGTGTAGTGTGTACCTTATGAAGATGGTGCAGTTGGAACTTCATGAAGATGAAGTAATGTGTAACTCATGAATATGGTGTAGTGTGTACTTCACACTTCCTGGAGCAGGATCCTGATCACAGTGATCCTGATGAGATAATCAGGAAGTCAGATGGAATTGATGTTTCAGAATAATGATAAATTCTTGTTAGACTGGATTTTTTTTACTATGATCTTTTCTAAGGACCTCAGCAGGAAATGCAAAGGAGAAATGTTGCATATTCTTTTATTATTCAGCAAACATTAATTTTCTGAATGTCCGAGATCTATCTGTCAGGATTAGTGGCAGCTGAGATTAAAGTCATGGATATATTTTGAATTAGTGGTGGGGGATGATATTCTGTATGTTCTATTGTCTCTTGTTTTCATAGGTGAGCTAGAGGTGGCTAAAAAAAAATCACTCACTGGGAAGCATTCCCACTAAAGAATGGATTTCACATGGAAAAGCACTGTGGTATTTTGAGTTTTGTGGTAGTTACATTTCAGTTTGCAAGACATTTAGCAATTCCTACCTCATATAAAAAACAATAAAATAAAGATTTGATGAGCTGAAATGAAAAGTCTCAAGTCTCTTTTGTAATGTACCAGAAGCAATAGGTCTTACCTTAATAAATTCACAATTTTAAACACTTTTAGTATATTTCTGATATTTATATAACACTGCATTTATTTTGTGAAATATAAGCAACTTCCATCATCATAGCAGGGATTAGACAGTGATATTGATTTCGACTGCATCAGTCATATGTTGTAGTTATACTTATATCCAGCAGGCAAGACGAAAGTTTTGAAATTAAAATTGCCTTTATAAACCCAGAGCAATTCTATGAGAAAACAGCATACAATACAAGCACAAAAACAATAATTCAGTGAAACAAGAAATCATTTTATTTCTTAATATTGCAGAAGAAAAATTTCATGCTAATCATCTGTGGTAAGAAAATTCCACTGAAACAAACAATGCTGTAAAACACAATTGTGTCCCATCAACAATTCCCCCATCCACAGACTTGTTACCCAGACAAGGCTAAGCATTTGGGAGACTGATGGATGGATGACTAAATACAATATCTAAATTTATAGAGTACTATAATATTGAAAATACATGCATAAACTTAAATATGTATGTTAAATGCAATTATCTCTACATGCTATAAAACTAATATCACAGCAACACCATTTTATATATTTTTTATTCACCTTGAACAAATGGCAGGAAACAAAGACATATAGAACAACTTTGTCTTGCAACACTATATTTAAGACTCCAGTTTATCTGAGTTAGCAAGATCAGAGCTAGCAAAATAGTGTAGTATTTTAAACAACAATGGTACACAAAATTTTACTGTGATTAACCTGAGGAGAAGTTTCAGTGCAGTTAATTATAATGCAATATAAATGTTACCGCTACTATTACTACCACTACAAATAATAACAGCAATCATGGCTCAACAATATAACAGTTTATAACCAACAACACATGCTTCAGTAAAACAGGTGGTGTAATTATGAGATGTCATTGTCGTTAAGTTTAGAACATAGTTAACAGTGGTCTTTTATGGCATACCATTAAACTACAAAGTTTTATCTTTAATATATTTGTCTAATTACATATGCACGTCCAACACAAACAGTACCCTTTCTGTGAGCCTCACCTGTCAGCATGAAAAGTAAAAAACAAATAATGATAAAATAAAATAAATATTAATATTTGTCTACTACTCTGCGCTATAAATGTGATTTCTGTATGATTCCAGTCATTTAAATTGCCAAATTTGCATATTTCCATTCACATAGAGAGGAGCTGCGCGAGGTGCGGGTGCGAGGAGCGGAGCCTCATCTCCCAGCGCACACTCCCTCACTGCCCGCGCCGAGCGTGCACCGTCTGCTTTCCACTGTCACCAATGCCATGTTTGCACACACCTTTATTATATGTCCGCACTTTCCATAGAAGCTCATGTATTTTGCGTATGTTTAGAACAAATTTAGTCTTGCTGATCTTATATAAAATCGCACCAAAAAAGCACAAGGTGAGGCAGCCAGTACCTCTGCCTCCCTGAAGGGGGCGTGCGTGCGCCCAAGGGATTATTATTGCTGGCACGCTGGCTAAAAATCAGAAAATCACCGCACATCACTAGTTTCCAGTAGTGGTTGAACGCTGTGTCTGTATGATTTAAGAAAGTTTGAGATTTTGCTTAAAATCTTTGTTTGAACGAAGAAGGGATGATGAGATGAAGAATGTGGCAATGACAGCTGAAAATGTCCCAGAAATTGCAAATATAAAATTCAATATTGAGTGAAATGCCTCTTTAATACAGCTAAGATCTGTTGGTCATACTACAAATAGAAACTGAATTTCACATTGAAGAGAAATTACATGCATAAAATACATTGTGCTAGTATTAGAATTCTACAGAGTGACAATGAAAGTCAATTTTAAAAATGTCACCTTCGAATGGAAATATTTATGTTGACTACATTTGTCAAATAACGGGAATGAATGTTTAAATCTATTCACTTTTCATATAATATAATGTGGCCTCAAATTAATTTATTGCAGTTGTCTCTTGAATTGTATTTAATTCCCAGAGCATTCCCCTAAATTCAAGCTGTTTCATTATTTGATCAATTATTTTATAACGTGAACAATTATGTTACCATTCTGCAACAACAGACATGAACAGTCTCCCAGCTCTGTTTTGCTCCTATCTGTGAAAAGCTGTGGGAAGCTTTGGCAATATGTGCCGTTACATAAGCTGGTGTTGTTTTTTCACTGTAGGCCCTCCTTTTTTGCTGTGTAACCCATGCCAGATTGCTGCTGTTACTTCCTGACTAGAATGTGGTCAATGATCAACTTGTAAAGGGCCTGGGTACCATGTCCATTACCACAAATGTCTTAATTGACCGGAATAAAGATTTCATTCCATAGTTGTTCAGCCTCACCTCAAGTGTGCCTGAACGTTTCAGTGAATCAATCCAGGTAAACAAACAGGCTTTTTTTGCTGGCAGTGTGTTGTTTTCCAGGAGTGCCGCTCTCTGAGTACAATCAGCTTGTGACCACCCAGCTGTATATCTTTCGTGACAGAAAACTGCAGGAGGCCAGTTTGCCAACAGCTTATTCATAAGCAGATGAGAACAGAAAGCGTACGAAGGCAATAATGAATTCCAAATGTAACAAAAATATGAGTTTCTTTTTTTCTTTCTTTCTTTTTTTTTTTTTAAGAATAGCCTTCCGCATAAGAGAATTCTGCAGGATGTGGATGCAGGGAATTTCCATTTGCAGTTTATAATTACTTACAGGAGTGATGCTTCTGCCAGATGAAAGAAGCTTGTAACATTTTCTTTTCACATTTTGTTGATTTGCAAAAAAAGTTAGGAGTCAGCACTTCTGGTTTCTTGTAATAGAAATCAGTGTTATTTTCTGCGAGTAAAACATAAAACTCAAATAAGTGCTTCTCTAGAAGGGGTTAATTCTGCAGTACTTATTCATTTTTCACCCTAGGTGTGGTGAGGTCAAACTGTATACTCTAGAATGTTGATTATAACTGTTTTCTACCATTTTCTCCATTTAAAGTGAAAGTTGATGATATAGCATATTTCATACGGTGCAGACTAATTTCAGTACTTACTGTACATGAGTCTTTGACCCCTGTGAGCAAAGTGGGAAGATTGCTTCTGGCCTTTGTCAAGTGCTCACAGGGGTCAAAGACTCACATCGTGCCCTGTGACTGATTGCATCTTCTAAAGTTCCAGAATGTTTTTCAATAAAAATTAAACACAGTGGCATTTTTTTCTTCAGTTTCAGGGATGTTTTAATTCTCAGCTTATACTATGCTGATAATGATATTTTTCCCATAATGGAGTCCATAAACTGCAGCCATTGTAAAATATTTCCATTATGCACCGAATGTCCTGTGGCAATAAAGGCTTTATACTACTTTTTATGGTTGTCAATCTGTTGTTCTGGGTCATGTTAAAATCTTTTACATTTCATTAAATACCTTTGCATTGCTTGCCACAAGATAAGATATCTGTTTTTTACAGGAGCTCATATCCAGTACAGAATGACATTTTATTACATATATATTTCAATAAAACTCATGTATCTTTCTTTAACAGGGTAGTAAAGGTTAAGCAGTCATGTAACCTGTAGTTTAGACAGATTGATGTTTATGTCATTACAATTACAAATGAAATGTGCCTTCTTCTCCGGCCTCATATATAATAGAAATTAACTTTGTCCATAGTTGACATCGGAGATAAACTTTGCCATTATAAGTGAAGCAATTGTGTTAAAGTGTTGTAAAATTTCGTGTGACTCTGAGAGGAATTCTGCCTTCCCGTTTTGCAAATTAACTCATGGGTAATAATTAATCCTTTGTTGTATCCCTGATCGTTGCTTTCAATGATCATAATGTTTGCAATGAAGGAACTTCTTGTAAATGCATAACTGCAGGAGGATTTTGATGAGAGTTCTCTTACATGAACTGCACACGCCACATAAGATATGGCTTAACAAGGACAATCCGAATTTACTAATGGCACAATGTGTATTTAACTCTCAAAATTCTTAAAGTCAATTTCACCATATGTTCTTGCCCAAAGATATCTCCATTTGATAATACTCTTGAGTTACCTCATCAATAAAGTCTGCATTAGTGAATTTTATTATTCCCCTTGATTAATATAGACATAAATGGTCTAACAGACCTCCCGCTCGTCTGACATGTAATCTGCTTTTTAATAATAGCTTGAGGCCGGACAGGAAAATCCCTCCATTAACAGCATGTATATTTTGGTTCCTCTGTTGTATTTAAAAACATTATTGTCCTCAGACATCTGCCAGTCCAAAGTCTGATCGTACAGATAACAAGTTCATTTTCTTAAATTTTCTGCATCTGAGTCTAATAAGAGCCAAAAATGGAAAGCGGAAGTGAAGCCAGAATGGCCAGTAATCACAGTTACATTTCTTGCTCCTGAGGTCAGTCGCCGTCACTGCATGCTTCTCATTTTGACTGAAGTTCAGCAGCAATGTGTAGCTCCTTTGTTGCGATGACGTGAGCAGCAACAAAGATTTCCAATTCTGCCACACTTGGCCTGAAAATAAGTTTGTATTTTTGCAATGCTGTATATTTAACAGCAGCAATTCCGGACTTGGATGGGAAATCATTAGGTTACCAGTCCATGTCCTTAACCACCATAATACTCCAAAATAATATAGGGACAAAGAAGCTTTGTGGAACAGCTCCGAAGTGAATGACTGAATGAGCAGAGGGACCAAGACCAGGTCAGGTAAAGGTAACGCTGTGAAAGTATTATAAGAACTCACAGAACACAAATTACTTGCTCTAAGCATTTATGTTATTAATTCTTTTTTTAATTTAGTCATTTCTTTATTTAATGCAGATATGCTGGCACGATCTAGGAATTAAACAGCTTGATGTTTAGTAATAAAACTGTATAGATTCCAAGGACAGCTCTGCCTCTGTATTTCCTGTGAGGGTGTTAAGGAACAATGGCATGTTGCAACCAACAAGCAGACATCCATGAGGAGCTGCCATGCTGTCACTGAATCACACTTGTCTCCTTGGCATGGCCTGGTGTTCTGACCAAAATCTGTTTGGATACATTTCACTATACATTGAATTAAGAAACTGGCAGTGCCTCTCCTCTTTATTCAGATGGTATCAGGCCTTTTTTGTGATACAAAATTCTCTTATTTGATACCTGAGTGTCCAACTATTAAAAAAAAATCATATTTAAATGGTGCTTTGTAAAAAATCAATATAGTTCACTTTTTCCAATGAATAAATTGGATGATGATGAATTTTGTTTTATATTTTACTGATATTTGCATGTTTTACATCAATAAATACCTTATATAACATATATAAAACATGGACTTTTTATGGACTCCACTTATTCAAGGGTCTATGCTAAAACTTTATGAGTGCAAAAAAAACTACAAAAAAAAACATCTAGAAAAAGTCTATTTAAATGCATAAGATGTTAAGCGTAACAGAGTGTGTCTTCAGACACGGTGTCATGATTTTGCAAATTCACTGTATTTATATTTGCCTTTTCCTTCCGGGGATATTTATCAAAGTATAATGCTGTTGGGCAAGACTGTACGACAGATAGTGTCCCTCTGTGAAATTGCAGGAAAGCCCTGTGCACAGACACTGAGCCAGAGCTCTGAACAGAAGCGAAGGAGTTGCCTGGGACTGGGAAAAGTCTCACATGCTAAAATGTTAAAGAGGAAAAAACAACATTTCAGAACAGTGCATGCAATTGTTAAGAGGATTCAGTACTCAGGGGATACCCCCACACCCCCCACCATAGGGGTTTGAATCCTGTGCTGGGTTTTCTCCTGTAGTCCAATGATAAATAATAGACTGATTGGATGGTTCTTCTAAATTGCCCACGGTGTAGCAAGGATGTGCCCTGTACCCCCTGGGATAGACTCCAGACTCCCATGTACTGTATAAGTACTTGGAAGATATTTCTGTTACAGGTACCTGCTGCCCACATTAAGGTGAAGTACTTAGTGCTCGCATAGTAATGCCAGAGGTTAATGTTTGGTGCATGTGTTAAGTAGGTGTAAGTCAGATAGACAGAAGATGAATTCAATGTAACAGATGCTCACATATGAGATGCATAACTGTCTCTGTTTTCCTCTGCATGGACTGACCTTCCCTGATGCATTTACTCTGTTAAGTAAACCTTGGCAATATGGATTTTTGTTCATCATTGTCATTGAGTGGATTCCTACATGACGGTTTATAAACAATCAGACCAGGACCAATCTTGGTTGTCCATCCATCCATCCATCCATCCATCCATCCATCCATCATCCAACTACTTATCCTGGTTGGGGGGGGGTGGGGTTATTGGATGGTGGATGGTGGGTAACTGTAGTGTAAGCACACTCAGTGTAATATCTGGGCCTCTGTGTCATACATCATACTAAATGATAGCTTAAAAGCATAGTGTATTGTTGTTGTTGAACTTGTTTTGAAATCCTTACGGAAAACACTACATATCTTTTTTTACACTTTTCCTGATGGGCATTGTTGTGTTATTTTCTGTTGTATTTTTTAAAGGATTATTGTCAAAGTTTATAGTCACTGAAAGAAAAAAAAATATGTTTCTGATCTGGAAACCATTCATTTCATGATATTTGCTGCTTTTGCAGTGCACAGAGAATAAACTGTAAATACATGTCCATGGATTCTTAGAGTGGCAGCATGCGGAGCGGTGGGTAGCACAGTTTACATTACAGGTCCATGTGTGTAATCAGTATGATAGATTGCAGGGCAGATGTCCTGCATGCTTCCTGGTATGTAATTGCCGCTTCCTAATCAACTGTTACATTTAAATCCAGTATTCAGAAGGAATAAAATCAAACAGATATGCTTAACCAATCTATTTATTCCAAAACTGTACTCAACATATAATCCTAATATGTTATTAAATGGAGATCTCAGTGCACATACTTTAGGAACACTAGGTCAGGAGATTACAGAAACCTGCTCACGAGGTAGCTGCAATTTTTTTAATGACTGTATGTAAATGTTTCATTATTTAAAAAGTAGCACAAACTCATCCGAGGGAATGTGCATTTCATTTTATTGCCTTTTTGTGTTTGTACCGTTATTGACTGATATCATGTTGTCCACTCCTCTGATTCTGCTGCAAATAGAATACTCAAATTACTATTAGTATTCATTATTTAATACATTCATAATTCACATATTAACAATGATTGTAAATAAATACACAATGAAAATGGAAAAAATGCTCAGTGTTTTGAATAAAATGTGTAGATTTCCTAAACTTGATATTTCTAATTTTGGATCTCTGAAAATATATCATTACCTTCTTTATACAAAGCTTAGATTTGACTTTCTAATCATCTGTCTTTAGCATGTAGCAGGTCAGTTGAAATCATTAGATAACAGTAAATAAAAATATTATTCTATACTAAAACATGTAGCTTTGAGGTCAAAGCTACAGGAGCTGCCAGCAGTGACGCGCTCGGCAGTGGTGTCTGGCCACAGTCTCCAGTGCCCCCCGGTGCCTTTGTGGGGCTGGCTATGCTGACTGACACCTTAGGCACAGGGTTATACCTGGTTACTTTCGTCAGCCCCGCACTTGTGATAATATAGTTGCTCGAGGGCGGAGGTGTGTTTGTGTGAGCGTATGTGTGAATGCTTAAAAGTTTTATTACATAACACAGACTGAAAAAGATAAGAAGGCAGAGCGGACAGGGGAGTGTGTTACAGCGGCCGTCATTCAGCTGTGGGTCGGTCGCAGGAGGGGTGGAGGGCCGGGCTGTCATCAGCCACATTAAAGGAGGGGTGGGCTGCTCTCATCTGATCACTGGTGTCCTCCATGCTGAAGCAATTTATCCAGAAGGAATTTAAATTTTTTAAAGAAGAAAGCCTAGGCCAAAAAAATAGCACACTCTATCTATCTATCTATCTATTCACCAACCCACACTCCCACCCATCCATCCATTAATTAATTAACATACATTTAATTGTTTGTCTATTTATTCATTTTACAAATACACTTATTTATATTATTTTGGGAGAATTGTATTGCCATGAAGACATCTATCTGTAGTGAAAACATCTGGTGACAATAACCAGATCTGTCAGTGAGCTCTGCTCAAGTTCATGAGATCTTTTCCAGTTAGTGTTTCTGAGTTGGAAGGATGAACTCTCACCAAAGTATGAGCATAGATCTTTCCTTCCTTAGATGCACTTTTTTTGTTTTTTCGAAAGAGATTCTGGCTTAAACTTCAGGCAAAAGTCTGTCTTGTGGTTTAACCAGCAGCCGTGGTAAAGATGCCACTGATCATAGCTGTCAGGTACAGACCTCCCTCTGCTGGCTCTTTCTATCACTGCTCAGGCGACGATTACAATACGGTCTCCATAATAGGCACACAGGAGATTTTTTTTCTCCCCGGTGGGTGGGGAAGGGGGGTAGTATTGTAATCATAATTTATGACTCATTGTGATCATAATAAACTGGCCAACATCATACACTAGTCCAGAGCTGACCTCTGCGCGTCCAAGAACAGTTTGGTAAAAATCATTTTAACAGTATCCACCACAGTTGCATGATGACTTACTTGCAGTCATGTCACAGATTTTTAATTAGCTTGACATGCCATCTAACAGTACAGAGGACACTTGTGTGCTGCTGTAAAGTAAAGGTACTCCTTCGAAGAGCCATAAAAAGATGCCCTCCTGCGCAGTCATGGCGACACTCTCCATCTACAGCTATTAATATGCACTTTACACGTTATATTTGCTAGCTATAAAAATATTATCTGATTGCCAGACGCCCCATTTCCATTTACCTCCTACGGTTCACAGAAGTGACATGCTTTACTTAGCACAGCATGACGGCCCAGCAGGCAGGATCGTCGCTTCTCCTCCCTGACTTCAGGTGTATTTCCAGCCATGGCTTGAAAGCGTGGTGACTTAAAATAGTCCCTGGCCTATGCTTCTGAAAGCGTGCCAGCGAATGAGCGCCCAGAGGTGGGAGAGCCATCCTGACAACGTGTTAGCGTAGCCCCTGCCCTGTGATTTTGCTTGAACTGGCTCGACTGCTCCATCAGAGAAGAGCGATTAATGAGCATTTTCATTTGTTCAGTATCTGACAGTATCTGAGTACTTCACTCAAAGAATTCCATGACAAATTAATCCAACTGATCATTCTTATCCACTTTTGCTTTTATCATCTATCAGAGCATGAAATATCGCACTGATTGTTGCTTGGATTTAAAAGAAAAGAGCCTTCACACCTTTTTCACCCTCAAAGATTGTAAAGACAGACTTGTTAAATTCTACTTTAGTGCTGAAGAACACAGGCAGACTTAGCTAAAAATATTTTATCATATTGGTCAGACATGGATGTCCCAACTGTAATGTTAGTCTAGATTATATTATCTTTCTGTATATCTGCACAATGATGGCCATCTATAATAAAAGAAGATGCATCCGTAAGGGAAGGGAAGGGCATCACTGGGTGTGATTCCAGGCTAACACAAGGCACGCACTCATTATGGGACATTTATAGATATAAACTGAACTCATTGCGTGTTAATGAGTTGCAGAAGCAGAGCCACACAACACACAAGGAGAACTTCCAGGCTCCCCACAAAGGGGGCCCAGGAGGGGCTCAGTCCCCCAACCCTGGAGGTGTGATGGTAGTGTTACCCACTGAGCCACCCATGAGATCCATCATGAAAACATGCTAATTAATTAAACTCTCTCAAGTGCAAACCAAGTATCTGACCGCTGAGACAAAACTGAGCATTAAATGGAATACTGTATTAATAAGCTTTGCCTTTAATTTGATGTATGTCTAAAATCACTCACTGCATGTGAATTATCTGTAACAAAATTGAAACTGACAATTTAAACACTGAAGGCAAATTGTTACCCGCTAATAACAATTATAATAAAGAAAATAAGTAAGCAAAGATTGCGATGTAGCGCCGCGGCTCTCCCTGCAGCAAGATGTGTTTCTCTCTGCCACACACGGCTCTCCCTGCTGCACACGGCTCTTCCTGCCACACGCCGCGACTCTCCCTGCTGCACGCCGCGACTCTCCCTGCCGCACACGGTTCTCCCTGGCGCACTTCGCGGCCCTCCCTGCCACACACGGCTCTTCCTGCTGCACGCTGCGATTCTCCCTGCTGCACGCCGCAGCTCTCCCTGCCACACATGGCTCTCCCTGCCACACGCCGTGGTTCTCACTGCCACACATGGCTCTCCTTGCCACACACCGCGACTCTCCCTGCCACACACTGCAGCTCTCCCTGCCAAACGCCGCGGCTCTCCCTGCCGCACACGGCTCTCCCTGCCACACACAGCAGCTCTCCCTGCCATACACAGCAGCTCTCCCTGCCGCACACGGTTCTCCCTGCCACACACCGCAGCTCTCCCTGCCACGGGTCTCCCTGCCACACACGGCTCTCCCTGCCACACACCGCAGCTCTCCCTGCCACACACCGCAGCTCTCCCTGCCACACACGGCTCTTCCTGCTGCACACCACGACTCCCCCTGCCACACACGGCTCTTCCTGCTGCACACCACAACTCTCCCTGCTGCACGCCGCGGCTCTTCCTGCTGCACACCACAACTCTCCCTGCTGCACACCGCGGCTCTTCCTGCTGCACACCACGACTCTCCCTGCTGCACGCCGCGGCTCTTCCTGCTGCACGCCGCGGCTCTTCCTGCTGCACACCACGACTCTCCCTGCTGCATGCCGCGGCTCTTCCTGCTGCACACCACGACTCTCCCTGCTGCACGCGGCAGCTCTCCCTGCAGCAGGCTGGCACGCACAGTGTGCGGCTGCATGCTGGCCTCCATGCTTTTTCTTCTTCACAGATCAGTACCAGCCCTGGAGCCTCAGTGCCATCCTGATGATGTAATTATCTCCCCATGCACCTGGGAGCATCACTCATAGCCAAGTGTGCAGATGTTTCAAATTGCTTCCCATTACCAAGAATAACAGCTGTTTATATCTATCAGCAAATAATGCACAAGAGCTCCAGACTTTCAGGATACCAGTCCCCAACTGGCTGTTGGGTTTTCCATAGCAAGGCCCTGCAGAAAATTGGCCCTGCACTAGGCCCTGCACTAGGCCCTGCAGAAAATTGTCACGTTGGGTAAATTTGGTGAAGGTGAACAACACTTACACACCAGAAGTAGCAA
>JAODKN010000114.1:12275824-12286015 GCA_026774425.1 Petrocephalus zakoni
AAATGGATGCCATTCACACCTGTGTAAATATCATATTTGAAACCAGGTAAACCATAACTTCCCACTTGCTTCTAACAGCCAGACAGGTTTACACACACACATACATGCATACATGCATGCATGCACACACACATACACGCACCCATGCACACAGTTCATGTATTCATTTCATTATGGGGACTCTTCCATTTATTTCTATGGGCATATCCCTAATCCCAATACGACACCCTTAAGCCCTACCCAGTCCTAACTTTAACCATAAGTAACCAAACACAATACAAGACTTTTGGCATTTTTACTTTTTTGACTGCATTCATATATTTTTATAAAATCGAGTTTCCCCTTGTGGGGACCCAAAAAATGGTCAAAATTACAGGTTTTTATCACATTATAGTGACATTCGGTCCCCAAAATGCAATATATACATGCTGACACACACACACGTTTCAAAGTGTAAAGTTAAACTTTTTGCTTGACCTTTCAGTCAGAATGTCTGTTTCTTTTTTTTGGTAGCATATGGTACAGAGCTATCATTAGATATTACAGCAATGCTGCTTTCTAATTGCTTCTGGTTTAGCAGTAAACAAAATGACCCACATTCATTCAAGATATTTAAATGGCGCAGCCTAATGATATGAACCATTAATCATTGTAAGCGATGCAAGATAATGATTAGAACCATTAATTTCGAAATAATCCCGTTTTGTGTTATTTCCATGAATTAGGGCATCATTACGGTTGTAATATCAGTTTTTGCATTGCAGCCACCACTATTGCTCATTTTTCAAGAAGGTCATTAATGAGGAGCTGTGCTGGTAAGTCGTGCCTCAGCATAGGAGCAAAGTGAGACGGCGTAGTATACGATGCACACTGACATTTTCCCAAACCGCATGCAGGCTGTACCAAGGTGAAGAAAAGCCAAATGGAGATCATTCCCAATTAACCCAGGGATCAAACAGGGGAAATCTTTGTGGGCCATTTTACAGACGCAAACTCGAGGAAAGGTCAGGTTCCTGAGAAAAAAACGCACTCACAGGTCTCATTAGCACTAATGAGAACGTTGGCTGTATTAGGTACATTTCTGAGGACTACCCTAACATTAAACACAGCATATAACTCAGAGCAGACTTGTATTTACGTTAATTAATAAAGGAGGAAAAAAACTAGACCTAGTGCTAATGATGTAAGTCAATGCAAAACCTGCAAATTCCACTCCAATAAAACTTTTCTAGATTTTTTTCTGCCAAAAGTTTAGATCAAAACAGTTATTGGTTTTTTTAAGTACATTTTTAGAGGTGTGAGGTAAGCCTGCAACCCACTGATTTACCCCTTAAAATTAATTGTGAATTCTGAATTATATATAAATTATATGACTTAATATATAAAGACATATATACAGCATAGTAAAAAATATTCCCTGTCATATAGGAACTTATTTCTTCTTGATATATCTACCATAACAATGGCAAATCAATAATTCATTGTGGCTTTTACAGATATTTTGGACCAGATGTTCAGAGACTTAACAGTTGGTCCCACTCCAGTCTCTGAGTGATATAAAACAAGAATTGAAGTTCCAGATCTAAGGATAAAAATATGAACGACAACTGTGTTCAAATGGCCACACTATATATCACTCAAGTTGTGCTTTTATCCCTTTCTATCTAGTTATTTTCAGCCTTATGCAATGTAATAATAATTGGAAAGCTGGTCAATATTGTCGTCAACAGCAGAAAATTAACCTTAACAAATTAGGCTCTCACTCAGTTTAAGCACCAGCTCTTGCAGTTAGCATAGGGCGTAAGGCTGGGTTACAACCTGGACAGAATGCCAGTCTTTGACAGACATTATCCTTCCACTAATGAACTTGTCTCGAACTGTGACAATGTTGCAAGAACAACTGCTAAGCAATATAAAGCAGTTTCCATCTGATAGGCTACCTAACAACACAGGCTGTTGTCCATCCATCCATCCATCTCAGAACTGCTTATGCACTGCAGGGTTGTTTGGGTGGCTGGACCCCAGGCTTGCTATCACTTTTGTAATGGATTTATATCTGGTTACTCTTATTTCTCGTGCAAAGATAATAATAAAAAATAACTGCCCCATTACGCTCAGCGGAACTTGGATGAGGTTCCTCTTCATTTGGCAGACACAGCATTGCTGCGTCAGGTGCAGCCGGATTTCTCCTCACACATGCACATCATTTATCTTGCCTATAAGCCTTGTCGATATCTTTTTTTTTTTTTTTTCGCATGGTGGTGCTGAGAAGCCATTATGGGTGCATATGGCACCTGCCACTTTTCAGGTCCTTTGTGTGTCTGTTGTGGTGTTCATCATATTCATTATATTAATATTACATTACTCTAGTGTTAGTGTGGAATATTCTTACTTTATTACTAGAATGCTTAACTGATTACGTTATAATGGGTGAATCTGCCATTTCCATAAAATGGGTATATTTGATGTATTATAAGCATATTTTCTGTTTTACTGATTGATTTTTTTTTGTCTATTTGAAGCATTATGTCTATATGAAGAATTATCTGTTCTTGATTGTAAATGAGCCATAGCGCTTACAGCAATGCATTTCCATTTGATTAAACCTCTCCAACCAATCCATGGTCAGAATTTTTTCAGTAGCGTAGCCAGGAAGGCCAGTGTTCCAGCTTGTGGAAAGGCAGAGGGGCGGCCTGAGAGTCAGGCAGTGTTGACAGCTCCGCGTGTCCGGGTGGGTGACTGGGGGGCAGTGTGAGAAACGGGCCCAGAGACGGAGAGACCCTAGGTGGGTGGGGAGAGCCCTTAAAATGCAAAAGGTGGAGGTGAATAACATGGGGGGGGCAGAATCCACCGGGCGCGTCATGTTCTCCTTTTTGCAAATGAGGGCCAGGCTGTTGTTTTCCACGTGTTTTGCTGCTTTTGGAAAGACGACTTTGGTGGCGGCTTTGCCCCCCCCAGCCGGCCGGCCGAGCCATAAGGCGGGGTGGTGCCTGAGGACAATGGCGGCAGACGGCAGAAGAAAGTGACAGCTGGCCAATGTTCGCCCCAATATGCTTTTCATGCAAAAGACAAGGATGTATCAGAAGACACGCCTGATTGAATTGTTCCATGGAAACAAGGAAATTAAAAACTAAATTTGTGTACATCGTGTCAGTTTCACAGCGTAATCTATTTCAGCACTGGGACTTGATTAAGAAGGCCATTTGCATGGACTATATATACATATATATATATATATATATATATATACACACACACACACACACATACGTGTCACATTCAAAGCAGTCAGGTTTGCCTTAAAATGACTTAACAGGCCTTATTTTTTCGCCTTTCTTCCTCATTCTCCCTGATTTGAGCCCAGTTTTGTTTCCTGAGCCCACATTTCTGAATCTGAAATTCAGATGGATGACTATTTACTTCTATTCACCATACCTCTAATGAGCTGGAAAATATGCACATTAATGAAAATGTTATTTAGTTCTGGGGGAGATTTAATTGCCTCTAATCACTCCTTACATCCATCTGGTTATAGCAGACAACATATCTCCACATCTCCCAATCTTATTTAGATACACGCTAAATCAGTGTGAGGAAATGGCGTCCTACATATTGCACTTGAATTAGACAAATTAGGAGTCACGGTCTGTCAAAAAAGCAAGGATTTCTGAAATTTTTTTTTTTTGAGGGGGTATATAGCCGAACTGTCACATTTTTAATTTGATATCAACAGGAAGTACGCACATTGTTATGAAGTTCAAAAAACAGGCTTTCATTTCATCCTCTATAATCTGTCAGACAATTTTATGTGAGAACAGTATTGAGTCTTCAGAAAACACTTCTTTCATAACATTTTCTTTTGATTGTGTTTTATATGTATAAACTAGTATCGCGTTCACAGGTTTTGTCGCTCGCGACGCTCATAGTTACACAATAAAAGCGGCTGAACACAAATTCGACTGTCAGGAACATCAGGGAAAAAAGACAATGTGACAATGTGATTAAAGAGACTAATTATGGAGGTGACTGCCAAAAAATGCCTATAAATCATTGTATGTATTTATGCTAAATACTGTTATGGGCGTAACTTGCATTTCATCTGAAATGGTGCCATTAAATACAGTGTCTCTGTTTATGGTGCATGACTTGCTTACATATGCATTATTTTTCCCCATAATTCCTTATTTGCTAAGGAATTAGCAAAAATGATTTCCTAATTTGTTGTCTTTATAATGCATCCATCTAGCCATGCATCCAACACTATAGGCCTAACATCTTCTCCAGTACAGGGCCGCAATGAGTCTGGTGTCTCTGTGAAATCAGGGTACAAGGCAGGATACACTAACCTATCACAATTAGCTATTCCATATAAGCTTTATTTTAAATCATAGCTTTAATTTTATTGATATATCACTGTTCCCAACATGGCTACTTTTGTGCAGCAGCCATATAGACAAGAAGACACAGTAACACCATTCCAATTATAATCAATACCTATGCATTTTAATAAAAAAAAAGAATAAAGTGAAAGAAATACAAACTTAGAACCAAATAAAAGACTGTTTGGGTTTGCAGGGCTGCTGGTGGCTGACTGTCAGGGAAGGATGCAGCCCTAACTCTGATGTGGCATCCTTAGCATTGGCCCCGGGCCCCAGCCAGCCCCACAGCCTAGAGGTCTCATGTCCAAAGATGTCATCCTAACAATCATATATTTCACCATATGTAATGCATGAATTCTGAATGGGCAAAAGCAACAGGCTCCCAAATCTGGGTCAACCTCATAAAATACTGCACTAGTGAGTCATGACAATCCAGAATTCACGTTAGTTGTTTATGTGCTTAATAATAATTAATAATAGTAATAACAATATGAAATATTTACTATAACATGCACTTAGGCTAATCTAATATAAAACAATGTTGCACAATAATAAATCAGTTGTTTCTGGTATTACATCAAATCTATGTAAAAAAGAAAAGAAATTGGTGGAATTCCCAATTCAAGTTTCTTAACGATAAATTACATAATTCAGAGTAATTTATTAATTGTTAAAATTATAAATGTAAATGTAAATTTTCTAAATAATAATGATTATTTTTACAGAAGTATAAATGTCAGAAACTTCTAACCTATGAAGTCTGTTTGTTCTAGGGTTCACAGCAATTCTGGGTAAAGCATTTCAGAACTGAGTTTATCGTTTTACACCCATTTTGACAGCAGATGATTTACTGGAGTAATTCACATTGAGTACACTGGTGAAGGATACTTCATTAATGCCCCCCGGGACTTTAAACCTATAATCCTCTGATCCCAAGTTCAGTTTTTAACCACTTTCACTTTCCATACCGCTGCCAAATCTTGGTTCGAAATAGATTAAGATTTAAAAGCAAAGCTGAAACCCTTAAGCGCTCCATGGTTATACACAGAGTACTGACTTGAGCTATATATCTCAGTAATGGTTATATTAGACTACAAAACAGAGCTGAAATAAGCTGATGTTAAAGAAATAAGTCTATCCTACTTGTGCAATGACTCATTGAAATTCAAGGTGAGGACCTATATAAAGCAAGCAAATGCAGAGGGTTCTGCTTTAAGGACAATGCTGTTCCCAGAAGCGTAAAACAAGTTTGAAAGAGTGCCTTCAGCTATTTCAATTTCCCCAAACAACATTTATGAGTTGTGATTCATTAAAATACATTTTATTTTCATATCTTCAAAATAGAATTTAGATGCTATATTTTAGTATTTTTTCTATTTACAAATATCGATCAGAGAAATTGTTATTTACTAAATTTTATTTTATATTTATGTTAAAGCATGATCGATCATGATCTGTACAACTGAAGCTAGCCAATATTGACATGCCTCATTTTGTCCTCTCTCATAACGGGCCTGAATGGCTGGCCCTATGCCAGTGCATGCATGATAGCATGATTAGGCATAATCATCTGCTATAATTATTCTGCAATACAACCAGACATCCATGAACACACATAGGGTGGAATCCCTACCCATCTTTGGAGGCAGCAAAAATTTTAGCTGGTGATGTCATGAATACATACATCCCCATTTGATGCTTAATATGAAAGGATAAAGACTGGGAAGATATTTTACTGACTTTGTTTTGGGACAGTTTAAGGCATATTCTCTCTTGAACTTACAAAATACATATAAGGTATTAAACAGAATCAAGACGGAAGTCCGTTTTTTTACACTTGAATTCATCTGCTGGGGGAAGATGTTAACACTTTTTGAGCACTTATTTTAATTTAGGAACATGAAGGCTTTGATGCCAAAAGTGACAAAACCACTTTTATGAAAAAGTTATTTTGTCATGCCCAGAAAATATAAAAAGTCTCCCGGCCACTCCTGTGGCTGCTGATCATTTGCACGCTGTCTTTCCAAGAACAAAATACACTTGAGAAGCAATGTTGTGTGGCTGGAAGCGAAGCACCCTGCTGATCAGACGGATGTTGGGTACATGCAGGCCATATTGATGAGAATCCCAGCAAACCAGGAGAAGTAATTCTCAAAGGAGCTAACCTGCACCCACATGCTTACTTTGTTAGAAATTATGAGCAAAACTCAACATTTAAATTCTGGCACAATTCTCTGTAATACAAATAAACACCTCAAAATTAAAAAAATAATAATAATAAAAGACAGTTGGAATCCAGGAGAAGCACTGAAATTCCCCAAAGGCCGGAAGGGCATCTTTTTGACATACATGTCATTAGGTATAAATTGCAAGTATGGGGGAGTGCTCTCTGAAGTGAGGAGTGCCTTCCCAGGCCAGGACAGTTAGCCAAAAGTCAAAATGAAGTGGTCAGGAGAGAGAAGGGTGTCAGGAGGAACAGAAGGCGTCAGCACCACAGGCAGCCCACATGGTGGCGACCGGTCCAACTCAGCCCAACGCCTGAAACTCAAAGACAAGCAGACTCCGCATTTTTTTCTGTCTTTTCTCACCCAGGATCTTATCTCACAGTTCATCTGTTCCTTTCAAACCATCAGGTGCCAACAAGCCCAGTGCCCACATTTACAACGCTATGCCAAATGTTAACATGGGTGTGTGTCTATGTGTGTGTGTATATATATATATATATATATATATATATACATAGACATACCCCATAAAGGTGCAGGTTACAGTTACATGTCTGAAATACTTTCATGGTTTGTTCTGCCTGTGTATTTTTAACAAATCTCACATGTAATATATACCATCATCAGACACATAGAAAACAACTTAACGTAAACCCATTTCATGATATTTTATGATAAACAACAGTATATATATATTTTGTAAGCAAGACCAGTTTACATTTTGAGACTGACACTGAAGCCTATAAACATATAATTGCCGTTTAATACTGCAAATCTGTTTTCATTTTAAACTTTTTTGCTATTTTGTAGGAATGTTTAAATTTGCTTCAGTCAGTTCTAATATACAACTAAAGCAAATATAATAAACAATGACTTAAATAAATATGCTACTGAAAAAGTAACATAATTAATAAAAAATTAGTAAAAATCTTATTAGAAACCCTTTCAATGGAATTGTAATGCCAGCTAGCTACTTAGCCTATTCCCGCCTGACCACGTGTCCTCTGGGTGACAAAGGAATGGTTTATATATAGTGTCAGCAGAGTTCCACAACATCGGCTGTGAGCAAAGGGCAATGATTTAAGCTGTATAAAAACTAATTATCAGCACAGACAACCCGGAGTTTCTGTGCAGAAATGAACTTTTTCCATAGTGCATTAAACATTAATCTGCCGCCTTTATTAGCTTTATTGGACTAGACAGTTAAGTTAAGCCTTTTCCAGCAGCTACATAGGTTCACGACAGTTACTGTTGCGAAACGTTCTGCCGCCTAGATTTGTATTTATTGTCAGTGTAAAAGCAAGGTGAGCAGATGACTGCAGATGGAGTTTCAAGGTTCTCCTGCTCCCTATCAGACATGTTCAAGACACATAAACCATCTACATATCAGACACTCATTTGAGGCACAAGTAACCGTACAAAACAAAGCCAAATAAATAAACTTACATATTCATATGTGCAAAGAACACACTATATTGAGCACAATGGTAGAGACGATACCCATTGTATCAGCCACCTTGAGAAGCCAGGGCTACATGGATACAGTGTGGCATTGAGTTAACAAAGATCTGGATCTGTTTAGCAGGAACAGGAGCTGTTCTGGCTCTATTCTTCCACAAGGAATTCCTCCAATTCACGCCAATTTGATGGAGGCGGAAAATGCTGTCTTAGGCACGTCTCCAGACAGTCCCACAAATGCTCCACAGGATTGACGATTGGTGATTGGGAGGGCCATGTTTGCACCTAAAATCAGCCACTACTGCATGTTCAGTGTAAATTGGAGCACTGTGACATATAATGTAGCATAAATGATCCCACTGTCACTGCAGCCTAATAACCTATTGATTGTGTAACAGTGGTATCTTTTTTTTATCTGTGAACCACATAACTCGGTGGTGACTGTTTATGGGATTTTTTTATTTGTTGCTTTTTTGTTTGCTACCAGCTTATTGTGAAGTGCACTAGGCTCTATCAGCTTCACTTGCACCCACGTCAAATTTTACATGAAAATACCTACCAAATCATTTTACTCTCTTTCTTCTGCCATCTGGTCCGGAGCTGATAAAGCAGCAATGCTGCTCAGACACTAGCCTTGCGACAACATCCAGAGTGAGCATCCAACTCCGTAGGACGATTCCAGTCCTTTGCATCCAACCCACACCAATATCCTGAACCCATTCACTATAACGTGTGTTCAACAGACTTTGGAACGTACTTTGCAAATGTGGCCTGTGATTGGTACATTAACAGGCATGATTTTACAGGGGTGTTGACTGCCTCATGGGGGGAGGGGGGATTAGTTTCTCTAATGTTGGCTTTGTTTTCTGTATTTTCTGATTACCTTTGGTACATAAACTGACAAATACATTGTGGCAACTAGCTGGGAAAATCAATTCAAATCATCAAATCATTTGATTATTGCATAGATTTGCTGATTTGTAGTCCTAAACCCCGTCTCTCAGATGTACAGAATTCTGGTGAAATATTTTATAATTTTCATTTTTTGTTAAATATACTCAATGGGTTTTGCAACATGCTGAACTGTTGTTCTGCTCACCATTTCACAAACGGCGTTAAACTTAAACTGTACACAACATTTGTTCAAATTTGATATTCTGCTTTATTGCAGTTTATGCTAATTCATATTAAAATGCATTACTGTTTTTCATACAGAATAACAGAATATCCACCTTAAATGTATACAGTTTAAAGTAATTTACGTGTGCAATGACTAACGCTGTTATATGTGTCATATAGGCCTGCTGCAGATTAGCACCTACATACAGTTGCATCAACAGCATGTGCTCATCATGGAAATAGTTTGCAGAACCCTTATATCAACTTTATTGTTTATTGCTGTTGTTAGTTATTTAAGCCCATTACTTGTGTAATAATGAATGTAGAATTTAGTCTCCATGACATATGTCAATGTCTTGATGATTGATGTCTAATAATATATTAAACAACACATTAAAATGTAACTTTTTGTCACATACCTAATATTTGTTTTGGAGGTACAGCAAACCGTACTGGAAAGTCTGTACTGAAACCAGAGTCAAATTACTTCTAAGTAGTCTTATAAGTTTACTATAAGTAAACTTAAAATAATACAGATATACATGTATAAAGAAAATACACTTCATATTATGAACTTCAGTAATGACAAAAGATTAAATATGATTTATTGTGTCAAGCAAGGAAGTAGAATGGAGACTAAATCTGTCATCTTTTTCATAATTCTATTTTCAAGCACAGCATATAATTTTAGTACATGATTTTAATGAACAATTGGCAATACATATATTGTTTATTTGAATGTCAGGGTGTTTATTCATTTGTTTAGCATAATAGTACATCATTTCCCCAGCTGTGCTGATAAGAAGCATACATATTTGAATCTTTTCCCACAATAAGGCTGCATATCAGTGCCAGACTTCCATTTTTTTCTGTTTTCATATTTCAGAATGAGCTACTTTCAGAGATTTACTGCTCACTGCTTTATAGTATTATCAGGCTAACAGGTCAAAATTTGCTTTTCCCTTCCAAGGTTAATTAAATGATCGTGTCTTTAAATACTGTCCCTCCCC
>JAODKN010000114.1:12286028-12297985 GCA_026774425.1 Petrocephalus zakoni
CACCCCCTCCCCCAAGTATATGAGGGCCTTGGGTGTCCCACGTGGAACCTGCCAACGTTTTAAGAAATCCAGGCACAGAGCTCAGCCCAAACCGAGAACTTAAGTGAAGTTGTCATTCAGAGATAGCAGAGGTGCAGCATGGGACGGAGGAGATAACACTTCCTGTGCTGCTTCGAAACCAGACCATCTGTGGCCCCAGCTGGAGCGACAGTGATGGTCTGGCATTACTACCGCGCCATATTTACAGATCTAAACACAAATGGCTACTGCCTGATTGTTTCACGATTCATTAGTGAGACATGCTCCTCTCTCTCTCGATAGCCAGCTGTTAGAGTAAACCTTTGTCAATTAATAGGGCTGATTTTGGGTTTGGTCTAATGTGTCGATCACTGGAACCTTCTTTAAAGGTGAGGTAAGAGCAGGAAGCATACCTGGTCTGAATGGTGTGGCACTGCATGCCACCCAATGTAATGCATTGTCTTTGCAAAACAATGGAAAGACAGATTATAAGAGGGAATTATAAGCAAGCATACCTTTAGCATAAAGGATACATTATCACAGGGGGGAATTCCAGGATACACCTGAGGTCACTTGTAACAAGCACTCCGACATCTGTGAATTACTCAAGAGTGGAGTGCTAATTTAGCCGAATAAATCTTCCATTCTTGACCTACATAGTACAGTGCCGCACTAATGGAAGCATTAATTATGCTGTTAATTACAGAAGGAATTTAAAGCGGCTTCAATGTTTACAACTGAGCAACACTATGGGAACGAGCATTTGTTATGTTTTTTTTTCCTACACAATAAGAAATTAAGAATTCTCGAGTTTACAATGCATTGACATATGCTTCATAAGTGATACTTTTTCACCTACAACTTATAGAACTGTGCTTACAGAACTGTAACCTCAAAGATAGGAGTAGATAAAAAGGTATATATATATATATATATATACATACAAACCTCAGGTCAACCGTTTTACACCACTTGGATGTATCGATTTCCCATTAGTGAACAAAGACTCCACACTATCAAAATAATTCATTGATCCTGTGCAGCCGACATACTTCTGTATTGATTTTCTGTTGTGCTCCATCCTCCTCAACACTGCGAATAGCATCCCATTGGCAGAGTGCAGGTGTCTTTCATTATAATATTAATATTTCCATGACAATTTTTTTATGTTGTTCCTGTGTTATATGATGCACCTACACATATGTATTATTTTTATTTGTGCTTGTTTAGTCATCATTTACTTGAATAATTTGGAATGGTAGTATATTTGATAATTTTTATTTCTAAAAAATAAATAACTTTAACATGTAATTCATACACTCGTCATCTCTGAACTTGGCAAGTCATCCGTCATCCCTCTTGGTGAGGTGAGGTAGACAGAGTTACACCAAAGATTTGCTACATCTGCTCAATCAACACCCTTTTATTGTTGTAGTTCTACACAATTATTTGCTTTCCAATGTACTTTACTGCTTAAAATGAAGCAAATCTAATTTACAGATCATGATAATGAATTTCTTGGACAATGTTCCAGGATAGCACTTGATGCAAATGATGGTTCAGTTTGCTTTGGCTTTCAATATGTCTTGCACATCTGTCCGGTCATCTGGACTAAGAGGTATGGAGAATAGCCTGTTTCTTCGATTAGAGAAGTTAACATAGTACTGTATGTACTTCTCAAATGCTTTAAATGTTTACACAAATGGATGTAAAATACATGTGAGTTCCACCTTGCTGAGGAGTTTATACTTTGTTCTTTGGTGCTTTGTGTGGCTATAAATATGGAAATATATATCATAAAAAAGATGACAGAATATTCTTTTAGGGGAAAAAAAAGAAGAAACTGCTTTTCAACATCTGTACTGCTATTCTTATGGCATAATTTGGCAGTGATTCCAGTAATGAACTAGATGAGAAAGGGAATAATATTAACCGAGTCAGTTATACCAGCTGTTTGCGTGGGCTAATATGGAACTTAACCCGATCACGTAAAGAAGACATCGTTTTGCAAACTATCTTGTTGAATTTGAGTATTTCATGGTTTCGTGATTTTCTTTAATCAAGCATGCTTCAGTGGGGAGATGGTATGAAAATAGTGCTGGGAAATGCAAGACAGGAAAACCTATTAGCCTGTGAGGGAAGATCTAAAAATGATTCGCTGACCCCTAACTTAAAAGCGATCAAGTATGACCCCTGGAAAATAGTATGTGCAATGGAGTCGACACGAGTTATGGCGTCGGTCTTGAGCGTTCAGTTAAATACCATTCGAAGACAGTGGCATATGGGAGATATACTGAAATGGAAAAGGAGTTAATGTCAGCCTGTGTCTGGCACCAAGGTCTTGAATTTCTAAAATTGAAAATGAGATGGTGAGTCAGTGATTGCATTTTTTTTATAACCAGGGATGTGGGAGGCTCTGATGATGAATGGTTTACATGCAGAAGTCCAGATGAGACTGGAGGGAAGTTTTATAATGAGGTGAACCAGAACGTTCCTTGTTACTGAGATGTGCTGCAGAGGTGTTGCATGATTGTGTTGCATAGATGAAATTCATATTTCCCTCAAAAGGAGACCCTTAGCAACCACTCTCAACAAGGCAACAATGAAGGCCATGCAAAATTGCATTTACAATTAAGTCCAGCATGTCAACTGTTTAAAGCCATTTTATCTTTGCCAAGTTAAATATACATTTCAATAGTCTCATCAAGCTCTCACAGTATCAGCTCAAAATATTCAATCTAGTGTGAAATTTCCTTGTCTCTACTAAATGGCTTACAGCCATTATAGGGGAGGGGATATTTTTCTCACTGCTAATGACCTGGCCCCAAGGCCAGCCCACTGTGGGTTATTTACTGCCCAGATGCTTGGCCTCAAAATGAGTGGTGAAGCCAGTGGGAGCTGTCTCTCAGTCTCGACTCCATGATTAAATAGGACTGATCCTTTTGACATTGACACAGTGACTTCAGAGGCTATTACCTCCTTTAAAAGACGATGCCCTCTTCATTACGACAAAATCACAGCTGATTAACAACAAATTACCAGCAAGGAGGTGAAAGAAAGGTCTGAAGGATGGGTATTTTTTACGCAACTGTATGAACTGCATACCTCTGCATACAGCACACTGTATAACGCATTAGTTTGTTTGGTCTCAGTGTAAATTGATTACATGGTAAGTAGTAATCAAACATCCGCTGCTTTTCTAGAAAGTAGAACAAACAATGTAAAACACAAATTAATATTCTGACCACATGCACAATCCTCAAACATGTACCATTTCATAACCAATATTTCACTTTATAACAATTAGCCTCTCTGCTGTTCTATTAAATCTGAAAGCATCTTCATCTTTAAAATTAATAGTTATCCAAAATAAGGAAAATAAGCTAAAGTATATAAAATGTCTAAAGCAAGATGATGTTTTAAAGAAGCGGAGGAGTATAACTGTGATATACATATTTTACAATTATAAATGTAAAAATTCCAATCCTTCCAAAATTGTAGACTACAAGCAAAGAAACTTGCATGAACTACAGTGCCCTTGGGAAGAAAGATGAACACTACATTTCTACTCCAGCTACAACTGCATCTTATTAATTTCACCATTAAGCATTTGAATAGCAACAGGATCATTATACCGTTTACTGATTGTTTGCTTATCATACATGGTCTCCCTACTGTAAGACATGTTTGCTCTGAAGGGCCCTTTTATCATTTGGATACGGTTTCAATTTAAGGGGCAACGTAACCAGTCTTCTTGAGCCAGAGAACTCTAAACCCCTCCTCCTTGGAAGATTAATCCTGAATGCATTATGTCCAGACTGACAAGTCAAGTGCAAGATTAACCTCACCCTCAATTTTTTGTCCCCTGCTTCCTGATAATGCTCATTTACATAAACAGATGATCCCAGATAAAAATTTCCATTAGAGAGAGGTGAAATGGATCAATTTTCTCTGCCAAGATAAATCTTACATTGTAAACCGACAGGGTCATTACACAAGCCACATTTCAGAAATAATGTATTTAAAATTCAGCCGATAGCGGTCATTTTCAGCTTTCCAATTACCTTTAAGACAAACTTATTCTGCAGACAATACAACACATTACTGCACAATATGATAGAGTCTATAAAGATCACAGCACTTGATGAGAGGTTAGAGATGGCTCCGTATATTCAGAAGAATGTCAACACCTTGTGGTTAGCAGTGAGTGTGACATGCAAATGTGCTATTACTCACAGTCAAAATATATTAAGACTCTCTTCAAAAAACATAGATTTTTTTCCCTGATTGACAGAGCGGCAATCTGATGTTTGCTATATAGGAGACAGTAAATCAGTCTTTTTAACCCCAATTATAGACCCACTTAGACCTTGAGACTTCCACAAGTAAAACTAAGAGACAGGGGCCATTTCTAATGTTGAACAGATCTGAATGTCAGGGTTGGGCTTCTTTTAAGTCCAAACTGAAAGAAAATTACAATGATTTGAGAATTACACACGATTTAAATATAGTGGAAACAATATCACAGATCAATTCCAAGTCAATAATATGCACTCCCTGCTGTCATTTGTGAAACAGGCCCAAAAGCAATGAGTGCCGATAACAGAGCACTGAGGATAGATAATTGATATGGTAAAAAGGCCCAAAACACTGAACTATGGGGAATGCCATAAGCGATCACACAGGCTGATGCGCAGTCACTCCATGTCAGCTGATAAAAGGCAAACTACACTTTGTTACTTTTCCCAAGCAGTACTTTTTTATGTCAAAACCCATAAAATTTATAAATGAACTATAAACTCGATTTTCTTCCTTTCTGATAGCTTAATTTTCAAATTTCAACAAGCAGTTTTCTTTGCTCTTTCAAGCCATGTTCTGCACCACTCCCCCAGGATATCAATAATTTAGGACTTTAGGACTAATTTAGGACTAGGTAAAAAAAGAAAAAGATAGCACTTCTATCCATAGTTCTCTAATGAATAACATAAATCAAAATGTTTATCCATAAAATTTCAATAACTGCTTAATTAGATTTCTGATGATTTGCAGGTTCCCAGGAATATAAGGACACAAAGGGTAAACCTTGGACATGATGCCAAACCATCTTAGATAACATGAGAAATACCTAAACAAATAATAGTTTAATGCAAGAATGAAAACGAGCAGATACTGTCTTCAACAGTTTACTGACAAAACACATAATCACACACAGAGATGCAGCGACACCTGCAGGAGAAGCGTGTACCTACTACGATTTAAATAAAGGAAATTCTCATTGGTCGAGATTCAGTATAAATCAATGTATTAAAAATTAAAAGACTGGAAAAGTGAATTGTCAGTTAACTGGAAATTAAAACACTTTTAAAAAAAAACAGCGCATTTCTGAGGAAACGTTCAAAATATCATTACTAAAAATTTAGAATGTTATAGGTTAAAAATGTTTTATCCACTCCTAACTTGCCTATCCAATGGGTGAAATTATAATGTTGTGGGCCACGCAGTGTACGTGGCCTTGCTCATTCCGTTTGCTTACTTGGAATATGACTTACATTTCAATAGATAGTATTGATAAATATGAAACCACGAGATACTTTTCTTATCGTGTGAATAACTGCATGCTGAAAAACGAAGGGCCACTTCGGAAAAGTTTCTGGGTGCATTGCATTTTTACAATACTTTACGACAGCACCTTTTCTTGTTAGTGTCCTGAAACACATTACCACGAAATGCAAAGCTGACCTGCTTATAATGATTTTTAAAAAGCCTGAAATTTTTACTTTTACTTTTTATTGTATTCACTCCAAAGCAGAAATTCTATATATATTAGACAAACATATAATTGCGTGGAATCGGTACAACCCTGAAACACACCTGAAATGACCATGAATGATGTCAATATTTTTTTCTGACACGCAGAGACATTAAACGTCAATAAATGCCACGTCGATAACATAAATATTCCGTGTATCAATAACTTCATTATTTCAACATCAGTGGCCCATAAAGGAGTCGCTGAAGTGCCATTCATTGGCACAGTTTGCGAAGTGTAAAATGAGTAACACTGAGTATCGTGTTTTTTTTTTTTAATGAACGAAATGCATACACATACTTGCAGTTCACCCATCTACCAAAAAAGGCTAAATTAAAAATTATTTCTGCTCGTGCAATGCCGCGGACACCCCGGGGTCCTACCACTAGCGGGAGCGCGTCGCGTCGTGTGCGCCTGCGCGAGTCCGGCTGCCGACCATGAAGCTCAGGCACTTTGAAGTTGTGTATGTGCAACTTTACAGTTCGTCTTATTGTTAGTAATTTTATTTAGTCATAAAGTGAAATGACACAATGAAAGAACGACTACGGGATTAAGGTGAGTTTCATTTTCAAAGATATAAAACTTTTTGTATGCTGAGGAAAATATATGATAACGTTAGGGGTAACTATTGTTCGATTGGTAGCTAAATATCCACTGGCATGATAAAGCAATGGAGATGTCGTGGCAGCAATAAAGAACGTAAAGTTATTATACAATGATACATTTCCAAGAATAGGAGCCGTTTTCTGTAGTTAGCCTGCTAGCAGGACAGCTGAGCCTACTGTTTTCCGACACGTGCTGAAATGACACGCTCTTAAGGCATGTTTACTCATTATAATTAGCAAGCTTTTTATTCTCATTTTAGGAACTTATTACAATTCAACTCATTCATAAAGCCAGACTTCCGCATTATTATTGTACAGTAAGTACTTATCCTGCGAGTATGAAACGGATTACGAGGAACTGGCTCTTTTAATTTAATGCTGCTGTTGTTCTCCCAGCTCATTCTTCTGACGCAGTGACAGCAGATGACTCCACCATGCCTCAAAAGATTTTAAAAAGTGCCCATTATATAGAGTTAGGAAGCTATCAGTACTGGCCAGTTCTTGTACCAAGAGGGATCCGGTTGTACACATACGAGCAGATTCCAGTCTTCCTGAAAGAAAATCCATACATCACCGATGGGTACAGAGCTCACTTACCTTCCAGTCTGTGTATTAAAAGGTAAGCTTTGATAATCCCGTTTCTGTACTTGTGGCCTTTTATTCAAAATGCTACACATTTGTACTTCAGATATTTATTCTGTAAATATAACCATGTGGTCCTGGCAACTAGCTGCACAGATAATGAAAGGTTTAAGAACTGTAACACAGAGTTCATATTATGTATATTCTACATAAATGTTTCTTTGACATCAGTGACATCATAGTTGAGCATAATGTTTTGTGCAAGTGTTTTGAAATCGATTTAGGCTGTGCTCTGTCATTTGCTAGGTAGTGCTAATTGAGCAATTTTTTTTATTATTTTTTTTGCTGCCAGTCTTTTCATTCTGTCCAATGAGACTGTGAATATTTGGAGCCACCTGCTGGGATTCCTCCTGTTTTTCATGCTGGGAGTCTATGACATGTCAGCAGTGCTGCCAGCTGCAGGGGCATCCAGAGAAGATTATGTCATCTACTCCTTGGGGCTGTTCTGCTTTCAGGTGTGTACCCCTCTTATTTTGTAAAGGTTTCACCATTATCTCAAGAGAAGCTATTTTCACTTTGTAAAGTGAGCAGTTGGTTTCACTTTTTTTTTATTTTTCATGGTCATCACAAATAGCTGCAACACAGCTTAAACTGTCAGTATTTAAGTAAGTTAAGCTTTTGTCTGGGTGGGGGAAGCACACATAAGAATGTTGCTCTGCATTTTAAATTTATCATGCCTTTTGTTTGACTGTATAATGATAAAAATACTGTGCGGAATCAAGAGTTTATTTTAATGACCAGCCACTCCTGGATTGTACCAGGATTTTTCTGGTCTCATGGTGCCTTTGGTTGCCTGCTTAGGCTCACAAAGCCTTTGTATCATTGTACTCAGGTATGCATGCTGTGCTCAGTGGGCTATCACTTGTTCTGCTGCCATCGCTCAGAGAAAACCAGCCGACGTTGGATGGCTCTCGACTATGCAGGAATCTCCATTGGGATCCTTGGCTGCTATGTTCCGGGGGTTTTCTACGCTTTTTACTGCAATGACGTACGTTAATTTCTTAATGTTAGCATAAATACAAAGACGTCATTACCACTTGTTGAAGATGAATAGGTGGATGTATATAATGCTAGCTGGCTGATCTTCAGAAAAGTTTTTTCCATCCATCTTTGTCAATCTTCATAAGCCACAGAGATGCTGTTACTCGGTGTGTTTTTATTTATGTTAGTAGGAGCTGTGGTTTTTCCTTACTCGCTTTGGAGTGAATGTGGCACATTCATACTTCATGCTTCAATAACTGAGGTGTCTGCCCCACCCCCAGTACTGGCGGCAGGTCTACCTGGTCACGGTGCTGGCCATGATCCTGGCAGTATTCTTCGCCCAGATCCACCCGCACTACCTGTCCCAGGATTGGCACCGGTTGCGCTCCGTCATGTTCTGCTCCGTGGCTGGATACGGCGTGATCCCCGCTGCCCATTGGGTGTGGCTGAATGGGGGCTTCAGCGCCGTCATCGTGCAGGCAAGGCCACGCTTCATCCTGCGCTTCTCTGGGGCTTATGGGTAATGGCTTCCATTTACCAGACCCTTATAGCTGCTTCTCTCAGCAGGTGTTTGTGCCCCGTGTTCTGGTGATGTACCTGATAGCTGCAGCAGCCTTTCTCTTTTACATCACCAAAGTCCCGGAGCGCTACTTCCCAGGTAGGCACTCCATTATCCATCCATCCATACATCCTTCTTTCTTTCTTTCCTCCTTTCTCTTTTGCTTTCTCTCTCCCTCTCTCTCTCTCTCTCTCTCTTTCTATATCTCTCTCACTTATCACCGGCCTGGATAAGTGAGACTGCATCCAGTAATGTTTGTGTTATGATATTTTATATATATAAATATATAGATATTTTTAATAAATACCATATGCAATCTCAGTAACGGGGTCTTTTTAAAAAGATCTCTTAACATCCATAACTGCTGGTCTGATGTGTGTTTTTTTTTTATAATAATGAAATTGTTGCATAAGAGATCATTTTCCAATATTGAAGCAGCACTCAGTTGCAATGGCCGCTGCAGTGTTTTAAGCAGAAACCTGAGGTGTTATCTGTGCTTACAGGGCAGCTGAACTACCTGGGTGCCAGCCACCAAGTGTGGCACATCTTGGTGGTGTTGATGTTCTACTGGTGGCACCAGACTGCCGTGTATATAATGCACTACCGGCACAGTGAGCCCTGTCCAGACTACACACTGCATGGCTAGAGCCCCAGAAGCTGCCTGTCACTCTCTCTGCAGACCGACGGCTACCATTTCCCACCTGTCATGCGCCCGCCGGGGCTTGCACCATGTGACGTCTTCTAGGTAGCTCCTCCTGTTCTTCAACCAGAATTATTGTGTTAGGTTGGCTTAAAGCCAGAACCTCTTTCTGAAACATCTATCAGACCAGGCTGTTACCACTCGGGCATTTAAATTATATAAAATCGTTAATACTTAAAAATGGATCTCAGTTTTTATGTCTGATAAAAAGAATAAATAGAGGGTATATGGGTGCTTATTCCTTACTTACTCAATAGACAGCATACACAGTCAGTGCAGTACTGGCATCACTTCTGAAGCCAAGCATCCGTATGTGTCTCTAAGATTCTGTGTGCTTTTCTTGCTTCACTGGATTTCCATCTGGAATATTTCTTAAATGAAGTTTTGTGGCCTAGATTAGAAAACGTAAAATGAGCATGTGGATTTTTTTAAATCGAATTGTGTATATTTCCAAGCACTCACCCTATGTACCTCCCAGTCATGTGTTATATTTAAATGACTCCTGTAATTTAAAGACATGTAGCAATCATTAGGCATTATGGCAAACTTTGTTACATATTTTTATTGCCGCACAAGGACTTTGAAGGTTCTTTGTGTTTATCTTTCCTACTGATACAAAAGCACATAATGCAAACATTGAATGTGTCTGTATGCACTGCACTAATTCTATGTATGTGCTTGTCAGTAAACTACAGACTTTGGACAGGCAAGACAAACTTGAACATATGTATGTCCTGTTCTTTGTGGTTCATTAATATTGAGCCTGACGTTGTGTTTTAAAAATTGCTACACTCTGCCTTATTCTCCATTCAGTTAGCTGAAGACAAACCTGTACATAAATGTTCTGTTTACATTTTGTTCTTATTGCATGCGCGTCCTGGAAGCTACGTTTTAGAGTGTTCTGTAAGGCTGCCTATCAACTATTGGAACTTATGAAGGGTTATGTGCAATTTTATACACAACACCATGTGAAATTATTCTGATATGGTCTTTACAAACTGCTGTATTGTTTTTTTTTTTCCCTGACATTGTATTATGATCATGCATTTGTTTAAATTATGAGTAAACTGTCAGTTGCCTTTTATTCTAGGTGGTCTTGGAATAAGGTTGGTTAAGGTTCATTTTATGCTTAAGGTTTACGGTGACTCCAGTGTATTGGAGAAGGTTAGTATCAAGGGCAACTTGAATGGTTTTGCAGTGGAATTGTTTTAGGATGTCATTATTGTCTACTTTTTGTGACATGTTAAGATGTGTGAATGTGTGCATTTTTGTCTCTTGGATGGTTTTGGGATATTTTAAACTCTCGTTTGCTGATGTCAGCTAGAACTTGATATATGCTTTGGTAAATGTGTTCTGTTCTGACAGGAGCACTGATGGAAGAAATTGTCAGCTGTCTGCTTGCCTTTGGCTGCAGTCGTTACGAGTTTTACTCTTTCATAATCTATCCTGAAATGCTATCCTCTGCAGCATCAGTTAAAAACATGAACAACTATGTACTGCCCACTAATGAGTAGCTGCTTTTTTCTTAAGGATGATGGTGTAAAATTTCTATTTGAATTGTGGTTTTCAAACAGTTTGAGAAATTCTTGTCTTGTCTAGTAGTTGAATATGTGAGTTTCTGTGCTGAAACAACTGCAATTTCTTTCATTTACAATTATGGTTGAAGATGTTTATTTTGAAATTTGACAATAAAAGGGCCACATTGTTTTGTGTAATTTTTTCCCTTGTATTCATTTATATGTCAAACTACAGGCATCACTTAAATTGAACAATTACAGGTGAACAGCAAAATGTAGATCACGTTTCCCCAATTCCAGTCCCGGGGGGGCAGAATCCAACACAGTCTGCAGATTTCTCTGTCCAAACACACCTACTAAATCTGGTAATGAGTTGATTTAAGATATGATCCAACAGGGAAATCTGCATAGTGTGTCAGATTCAGACCCTTCAGAATCAGAACTGAGGAACTTTCAACTGTTCTGTAATTGTAATGTGGAAGCATCTGGGAACAACCACAGCATAGCTTTGCTGTTTTGTACTTCCTTTGCTGGCCCCTGGAGGAGGGACTCCCCCTTTGAGTCTGATTCCTCCCAAGGTTTCTTCCTACTAGGGAGTTTTTCCTTGCCACTGTTGCCTCTGGCTTGCTTACTGGGGGCTTTGAGCAGGGACAGTGTAAAGCACTTTGAGACAATTTAATGTCTCAAATTTAACTTTCCTTCTTACTTCCTGAAAGAAAACGAATCTATAGATAATATGACTATGATGACTATGTAAGAGAAATTAAACTTCCGAAAATCTTAGAAATTAATAATAAAAAAAAGACATAAACAACATAGACATGGCATTTGTCAAGAACATCATTGAACGTGTAGTCCAACCTTTTGCCTTCATTTGTAATCAATCCTTGAAAACAGGTTTATTTCCAAAGGAAATGAAAACAGCAAAGGTCATACCAATATTTAAAGCTGGAGATAAACACATGTTTTCTAACCACAGATCAATTTCTTTACTTCCTCAGTTCTCAAAAATATTAGAAAAAATCTTCTACAACCGATTGGACAATTTTATTACTGCACATAATATTCTATATGGCCAACAATATGGTTTTAGAAAGAATAAAAACACATCACTAGCACTAATGGA
>JAODKN010000114.1:12309209-12337242 GCA_026774425.1 Petrocephalus zakoni
ACCACACCCCTAAATGCATTGAAGCAACTGCCATGTGATTGGTTGATTAGATAATTGCATTAATGAGAAATTGAACAAGTGTTCCTAATAATCCTTTAGGTGAGTGTAAATGTCATAGTATTTATTTATATGTTGTTAGTTTTAATTGTGTTACTGTAAATTTGCATATGTTCTAATATTAAATTGTGTTTTTGTTTTTTAGCAAATATACACTTACTACCCTGATAAATAACTTCAAACATATTCTTTGACTGCCTAAGACTTTGGCACAGTACTGCATATCCACAAGAAAATCTAAAATTAGGAATACTTAATTAGAAATAATAAGTAAGCTGAGGAAGTGGTTTTAAAAATAAGTTCAGAAAATATAGACACATAATAGCAGGATTAAACAAAACAAACAAACAAATCTTACTTGCTCCCAGAAGGTCAAACTCTTTGTCCAGGAGCTCCTCTTTTGTCAGTGCTGAGAAATTATCCTCTCCGAAGGGGTTCAGCAGTTCCAACGGGCTGCTGGCCTCCTTTTGAGAGGGGGTCATCACCTCTGAGCCCAGGGATGAATCTCTGACAAGGGTAGTGCCACAGGACAAACTGGCTGGTCAATCTTGATTCCTTAACTAACATACTTTTGTAATAGGGCAGTTTATTTATGCAGCTCTGCTGGAGTATAAAAAATGAACCACACAGGTCTGCAGTGGGGTCTTGATGTGTACTATATAATTACAGTACATATTTATTCATATTGCTCCCATTCCCGTGCTTTAATTATATTTGTAACATCCTTTCTAGTTTAAATGCTCATTAAAATATTTAATGTAGTTTTCAAGGCACCTGATATTAAGTGTGAAGTTTCTAGGCATTACCTGGAGGTGAGGAATGGGGATTTGAGAAGGACTGGTCCAGTGTGACCCATCCAAGCTTGGTTTAAGGCCCCTGGGGCTGTCTGAAGCTGGAGAGACGGGGTGGATAGGGAGGTATGGAGGGGTCCATGATACTGAAGGAACTGCTGCTGAGCACAGGCCATATGGTACTGCTGCATCTGTTCAAGGAGGGCAGAGAGACATTTAACCATATTTCTCCTGCAATGAAAATGCAAGGCGGACATTGATAACTGCTGATCCAGCAGAGTCATGGTGAGTCTACGACCTATCCTATGAAGCACAGGGTATAAGGGAGGGGATCACCCTGGATGGGATGCCAGCTTTAATCTCTACCCAGCCCTATCCTTAGCCATAAGTGATCAAACAAAATACAAGACTTTGATATTTTTAGATTTTTTATTGCATTTGCAGATTTTGTGGAGACCTGAAAAATGTCCCCTTTGGAGGATATTTGGTGCTCACAACATGGTAAATACAATCCAACGCACACACCCACACATGTTCGTATTCATATCTTTGTGGGGACCATCCATTTATTTCTATGGGCAAAACCTAAGTCTTAAGAATGGCAGCCTTAACTCCTACCCAGCCCTAACCTTTGGATTCACTGAATACCTTTGCATTCATTGAATAAATGCAAGTTTTTGGACTGTGGGAGATAGCCCACATGACCACAGAGAAGCAAGATTCACAGGCATGAAGAGCAGATGCTGCTTCCTCTTTCTGTGTGTGGAGATGCTTTCACCATGCCACATGGGTTTCCTCCTGCACTGGAAAGACATTAGGTTAACTGGCATCTGTAAAATCACCCATGGTGTCTGTGGGTGTGTATGTGCTTTGTGATAGACTGGCATCTCAGCCTGAATATATCCCAGCCCTTATGCCCTATGCCGCCCGACTGTATAAAATTCTTTGAAGCAATATTAGCAGTTTAATCACAAGTACCAACTTAAATCCGTAACAATAACAACATTGTAACAGGGTGAAAAATATCTTGCATTAGGTAGTATTATGCGATTCATTTGCCAAATGATTATAAACTGTGCATTACAATACGCTAAGTGTCTTTTTACTACTCTACATAAAGCAGATTTATTACGAGAACCAAAAGGATATGGCATGTTACAAATAGTGATTATTGTCCAAACCAGGCTTCATCTGCAATATGATTATGGGGCAAAATTCAGACGAGGCCGCTTTCCTCCCCAACAGAGTATAATTGCTTCATATGTTATCATTTAACACAGACCATTGAACCCCTTTCTAACCATCCTAGTAGACTGAACCAAAGATTGACAGATGGTAACTGTTGGGAGGAAAATTAGCTAGGATTATTGCCTATACATCAAGAGGGAATTTACATTTGTGCTTTTGCTTATGGTGCTGCAGTATGCCAACTTAAAGTAAAGACAACTGCTGAACAGTGAGCCTGGAAGCCGCAGCAACCTAGCAAAAATTGTAAATTAAAGACAATCCCCAGTGAACATCAAAAGCACAACACGATCCTTAGAATACAAATGGGATTTTTTATTTCAGTATTTACAGAACAATACCAATGAGGTTTTGGGAGCAATCTGACTACTGCTGCTGTAAAGATTTTAATGTACAATGCCAGATGTTTTTACCTTAAATTAGGGTTTAACTGTTTGAACCATGGGCCAATTTTTTTCAACAGTGCTCAATAAGAGGCCAGCGTAGTTTAAGAGACAAACTGCAGGGAGCATCTCCTTGCCACTGCTGCCTCTGGCTTGCTCACTGGAGGGTATGGCAGGTATAATGTAAAGTACTTTGAGACAATGTAACATCATCAAAATGCACTATACAAATAAAATTGTATATTATTATATTTCAGCCGTATGTTCTAAAAAAGTTTAGTTTGCATGTTAATTATATTGAAGAATGACTATTTTAATAGGAAAATATTAAAACAAATATTAAATCACTATTATTATGGGCATTATTAATTATTAATCGTATTATCAATACAAATATCATTTAAATTAATTAATAAATAATTAAATAAATATTACAATAAATATATTATTTATATATTTATAAATATATATTATTTATAGCAGTCTACATCAGATAGCTTTTGTGAGATAACTTCTTACATTTTTAAACAAAAAGTAAAAAACCTCTTTCAGGGGCCACATATTTTGTATTTTTCTGGGTGGGTCGGATTTGGTCCGTGCGACACCGTTAAATGATTAATTCTGAAACAGGTTGCTTTATATAGAACTTAATCTGGTTAACTAGCAGACACTACTGCTTAGTGCAGCAGAATTTAAAAATGTAATTATAATGTTAAACATAAAAAAATCATACCCCCAGTACATTACCCACGCTTCTCAAAGTGTACCCAGCAAAGCTTTCAATGTACATAGTGCTCTACTAAATTACAGCTGCTACAGTTACAAGCCGCCAGCGTATTAAAGTTTGGATTTTCTTATTCCTTTTTAGTATCTTTCATTTAAAAAATATATTTCCATTTACTGTAGGCTTTTTAATATATATTTTAGTTTCAGTTGAAGGATCAGTAAAGTTGAACAGCTGCTATATGTGTCTGATCTTCATTCAAATATGAATGCATAAAAATGTTACAGGTATTTGTAATCATGACTAAGGATAAACAAACTATTATTAGCCAAATAGTATATATATATATATTATATATATATATATAGAGTCATGCCTGGAATTATTCATACCCCTGGCAAATTTTTACTTAAAGTTACTTTTATTCAACCAGCAAGTTTCTTCTTGCTTGGAAATGATGCAGGCGTCTCCCAGAAGATAAGATGATGAACAAGAGGCATCATTGTGGAAAAAAATATTTCTCAGCTTTTATTTACATTTGAACAAAAAGTGGCATGTCCAAAATTATTCGTACCTTTATTGGCTATTACAGCAATCAAACGCTTCCTATAATTGCTGACCAGTTTTTTGCCCATTCATCTTTAGCGATGAGCTCCAACTCTTTCAGGTTGGAGGGTCTCCTTGCCATCATCCTGATCTTTAGCTCCCTCCACAGATTCTCAATTGGATTTTTTTCCACAATGATGCCTCTTGTACATTGTCTTATTATCTTCTGGGAGGCACCTGCATCATTTCCAATCAAGAAGAAACTTGCTGGTTGAATTAAAGTAACTAAGTCAAAATAATTTGCCTGGGGTATGAATAATTCCGGGCTTGACTCTGTGTGTGTGTGTGTGTGTGTGTGTGTGCGTGTGTGTATATGTGTATATATATATATATATATATAAACAATAACGGTCAGTATTTGATGTTTTTACTTTATTTCAATTACAGATCTTCATTTCTTGTAGCTTTTTTATTTTCATATCAAAATTTTTGCCATCAATAGTCATACTACAGTATTCATGTAACTTTCAAAAAAGCCAAAATATTAAATGGACATTTTGTATAAATGCTTACCAGGGTCAGATCAGAAAGATTATGTGCTCCTGGGCAACAGCACACGTGTTATCACGTCAGAAGACTAACTGATTGGTGGCTGACGAATTTCAGAAATGCGTCTAACATAGGGAAAATGCTACAATGGCTTCTCAGTGAGTGCCATGTTACAAGATGATTATACAACCATATTAAATATATGCGACAGCAAATCGCATTAACTTGTGAAAAGAAATTTGAGAAGGTGGGGGCATTGCTCTGCTTGGTGCCCCCCCGAGGACATGATGCCCCTGGGCACATGCCCAAATACCCATATGGTATAATTCAGGCCAGACATTTGCAGAAGAGGACAAAAGTAAAACTGCAGCAGAAGGTAGAATCCCTTTTGAGAAAAATTCCAAAGAAACCTGCTGAATGAACTAGTAAGGCAATGGACCGTGTAGATCATGCACGGTTCAGATTTCGTCTGGTGGATGAGTACCGTGTATCTGCATGGTACGGGAGCACACGCACACCTTACCATGTTAGCGTTGGGGATCGGCTGATGGTAAGCAGGCTGCATCATCACCAGCTGCTGGAGCATGTACTGCTGTTGCTGCATGGGATGGGCAAGCTGGTAATACTGGGGGGAGATACCTGAGATGTAAGTAGAGCTCCCCCTTCTGGACACTCTGTGTCACTTCTGGGGGGCTCACCTGCGGGTGCTGGACAAGCTGCTGGTACGCACTGCACTGCTGCTGGGGATATAAGTGGCAATCCTGCGGTGGATCCAGCTGCAGCTGTCGCAGGTGCTGAGGCTGCTGTAGCCGCGGGTCGGCTGGCACGAGAGGCTGCAGCCCGGGGCCCCACTGACCCCCCTCGTGACCCTGCTGGACGGCCTTTGCGCTCTCACAGTGTGTCATCACTATGACGCAGACAGAAAGCCAACCCTTAGCACTTCATTATCCAATGGACATCTCTTAGATTCCCTGACCTATTTCTGTTAAATTTGTAAAATTCACGAATGTGTTTAATATCATACAGACAGATGGAGGGGGACATAGATAAGTAAGTACTTTGCTGATTTAATATACTTTGTTTTGTCAATAAAAACAAATATGTACCGTTTTTTGCTTCTGGCAACCATAGTAAATGATAATGACTAACGTCCTGTTCCCTCCTCTCGCCATGTTGATGTGTTCGCATACCCCTTCATTCGCGTTGGCCAGCTTTGATTTCGCTGTCCCCTCTCCCAAATAAAACCCAATTCCCTGTGGCGGTCCCTGTTTAATGGGCTTCTGCCCTGCTAATCTCACAAGTATTGTATTTGATATCGTGCTAAATGCATCACAGTCAGCTATAAAACTGTAACTCATATATACTGTACTTATTTCAGTAATCAGTAATGAACGGCCTGCCCAGAGGAACACTGTAGGGAAAAACAGCTAAAATATGCTTCTCTGTTTCATACTCCTGCAAGAGCACTGATGTGAGTCACCAAGCTGGAGGACTCAGCGTGCAGCACAGGAGTGAGGCGACACTCATATCTGACAGGCAAACCGGAGCAGACTTCCTGCTGCTATCTAAAACGCTCTGTCAAGGCTCACACTGCAAAAAGCCAGCACTGCACCCAAGCACTCGGGCAGCCTGTGACCAAAACAGAACAGGACAAACTCACCTTCCTGCCCATTGTCCGCTGATGAAGGGGGTAATGTTACAGGAGTCGTGGTGTTCTGAATGGGAAAAATGCTGGCATTCACAGCCTTTGGTCTCTGCCTTGGGGCAATAGAGGTTTCTGTTGGTCCAGCTCTTTCAATGAGCCTGCAAAGAGCATGTAATTAGAGATCAGTGTTTCCTATGCAGTCCACAAATATTCCTCAGATCCATTATACTGAAAATTCAAATCAAATGGGTTTCTTTGCCTGATACATGCAAATTGAAATCAGTTATAATTAGTTAATTTACAACCCCAATTCAGAAAAAGTTGGGATAGTATGGAAAGCGCAAATAAAAAAAATACCAATGCATTTTATTGTTTTTTACTAAATAAACACATATTCCAGTTTTGGTTCTTGCAACACATTTAAAGATGGGCCGAGGATCGCCGGTTTGCCAACAAATATGTGAGAAAATTATTGGAATGTTTAAAAACAATGTTCCTCAAAGAAAGATAGGAAGAGATTTGGATATTTCACCTTCAACAGGGCATAATATAATTAAAAGATTCAAGGAATCTGGAGGAATTTCAGTGCGTAAAGGACAAGGGCACAAGTCTATAAGCGATATCACCACATGGGCTCAGGACTACTTTGGCAAACCTTTGTCAAGTACCACAATACGTAGTTACATCCGCAAATGCCAGTTAAAACTGTATTGTGCCAAAAGGAAGCCCTATGGTAACAGTGTCCAGAAGCGCCGTCGACTTCTCTGGGCTCGAAGGCATCTGGGATGGACATCACACAGTGGAAACGTGTACTGTGGTCAGATGAATCAGTATTTCAGGTATTTTTTTTGAGAAATGGATGCCGTGTGCTCCGGACCAAAGAAGAAAAGGATCATCCAGACTGTTACCAGCAACAAGTTCAAAATCCAGGGTCTGTCATGGTATGGGGTTGTGTCAGTGCCCTTGGCAAAGGTAACTTTCACTTCTGTGATGGCACCATTAATGCTGAAAAGTACATAGAGATTTTGGAGCACAATATGCTGCCTTCAGGAAGACATCTTTTCCAGGGACGTCCATGCATATTTCAACAAGTCCTGGCTGCGAAGGAAGAGGGTACAGGTACTTGACTGGCCTGCCTGCAGTCCCGACCTGTCTCCAACAGAGAATGTGTGGTGCATTATGAAGCGCAAAATGCGACAATGAAGACCCCGTACTGTTGCCCACCTTAAGACTTGTTTGCAGGAATAATGGGACAAAATTACACCTTAAACACTTCATCACTTGGTGTCTCCAGTCCCTAAACATCCTTTAAGTGACGTGAAAAGGAATGGCAACATTAGAAAGTGGTAAATGCTTTACTGTCCCAACTTTTGTTGAAATGTGTTGCAAGAACCAAAATTGGAATACGTGTTTATTTTGTAAAAAACAAAATTCATGAGGAACACATTAAATAATGTCCTGTTCAAAGTCAAAGTAAATTTAGAAAACACTACTTTCTTTTATTATTTGCGTGTCCCAACTTTTCCTGATTTGGGGTTTTAGCAAAACATCACCTCTCCGTCAAATTCCTTCCAACACATCTGTTGTGGGAGCGAGACTAGAAGAGAGACCAGCAGGCTGGTATCTCTCAGCATGCCATGTTAGCCCCTGAAGGTTGGCAACTGGTGCTGAAGCGTTACCTGGCCTTGGTCACACTCCTCTTAGCTGCTGCCTCAGCAGCTGAAAGTGGCTCTGGGAGGGAGGTGGGAATCGGAGCGTTCTGCATTAAGCACAACAGTGGAGTTAGGTACAACTACATTTATGCCTAATTACATACATTACGATTATATTGGAATTACTGTTTGCAGCTAAAGTACTTGTATAATTTCCTCCATGCATACATGAGATTATTGGACGATTCAGGACAAGTATTAATTGCTTGAAATAATGTATCGTCTAGACAACAAGAGACAATGAAAAATTATGTTACTCTTTGAAACTGAAACTATGTTTGATAGTCATTAAATCATTAAGGTATGAGGGGAAAAAGTCCTTACAAAAACATTGGGCACAGGGCAGTTCTTTCCTGCTATTTCAAAGGCCAGATGAGAGACTTGAAAGATGTCGGGTCTCTTCTCCTGATCAGGTTCTAGCATGTACCCTTATATCAAGAGGATGACATACCAATTATACCATGGAACAGCAAACCAATATTGAGGCAATTCACATTTCCGATCTTACAAAAAAATGCATTCTCTTATTTTGCCACAAGGGGGTGTAATATACCAGTAGTCATAGTTAAAGTTAAGACAGAAGAGGTTAAAGCAGACCTGGCTGGCAGGATCATTAAAATGAAAAAGCAGGGCTTGGTGCCATTTGTTGTTGGTACTTTCATACTGGCATGCATGGAAGCTGCATGTGATGCACACTGCAGATTCCTTTGGACGTGACAATTGAATGAAAAAAATGTTCCCCTTGAATTTGGCTATCCTTCTGTGGATATTTGTCAACATTCATACATTGTTTTTGTAAGTCGCAAAAGGAGAGCTTCAAATTTAAAACCATGCCTTTTATCCAGAAAAGCAAGTTTATGGGAATTGCCAAGAGAATGGAAACAATACTTACTAATCAAACAATGCAACCTGAAGGAGAACTTTGAATTGTCAGGAACAGTAACTGTCCCATCACAAATGGCCACTTGACTCTCCCCAAAAGGAGGTGAAAAGAAACACAGCTTATACAATAAACACCCAAGTGCCTAAAACGAAAAATAAACCATTATTAGCTACATTGGTCCTATATTGGCAAATTGATCCTCACGTGTGGTGAATTCAAACCCACTGACACACACACATATATATATATATATATATATATATATATATATATATAAACACACAAAAGCTCCAGTGATTTATTGATGAACAGTGAATTGTCAAACAGATCAAGAGAGAAGAAAATTAATAAAATCTGCTTCCCGCCTTTGAAAGAAAGCTACTGATAATATATTTTAGGGGGTTATCGTGAACAATTGTGCATAGTATATGGGATACATGCAATGCCTTGTATGCTTCCAATGACTTAACAACCTGCCAGAATCCAATATATCTCACCCATATATCAGCTTTAGTGGTGATTGCTTTGCCTTCATGAAGATTAATCATCTCAGGAGCTCTGTATGACAGGGTTGTGTACCTATAAAGAAAGGGTCATGTTAGGGTAAAAGGTCAATGACTGTAGACACAGGTATTAATGACCCTGACATTATGTAACCCACTCATAAACCGTGAACATTTTTACTTACAGAACAGGTGATTAGTATAAAATCAGCAGTATGTTCTTGCAGGAGCTTAGACCTCTAAACTTAGTTATCAAAATATCCAAAATTTATGCAACAACCAACTCTGGAACCACACTGAACTAAGCAAAGAACTTTAGACCAGGGAATAAAATGTAAACACTTTCATGCAACAACATGAAAATTACAGCTGCATTAGTAACTTGACTTACTTTTTAATCTCCTCCTCTACTGCAGAGACCCCATCTTGGTTTGGCAAGAGCACTTTGCATGTGGCACTTCCAAAGTCACATAAGACGTAATTCCCCATGTCATTTAAGAGGATATTTTCTACCTGAAACACAGGTTAACCGTCACAATAACAGAGGATATACTCTGAGACAACGTAGAGAACAAGATAGACTTCAGTAAGTTTTTGAAAATGAAAACTATAGTGAGATATTTGCATTATTTCTGGAGGTTTATTCTCCAGAAATATTTTTATAATTATTTATAATTTCAGTGAAATTATGGCTCAAAAGGCAAGCAGTGGTCAGCAAATGCGTGAGTATACCAATGACTGACTCTTGTCCTCTCCAGAGTACACCTTTATTTATTTATATGTATTTATTTAGCAGATGGCAGGCCTGGAAGAACCTTGGTTTCCCAGTACAAGGCCTGACTGATTAACAAACATCCACTGCTATGTAACCAGGCATATACATGTCATGTAATGGGAACAAAAAGCAGCTTAGTTGTTATGTAACTGAATTCGCAACAAAGAGTCATCAATACAGTTGTCAGATGTAACCAATGTTATACCGTAAGGTAAATGTCCTCAGGCAAAAGCAATATCTGAGGCTCTCTCAGACATAAATACAAAACCGAAAACAGGTACAGTTCAGTTTAATGTTTTAACGCTTTTTACTGAGCGTATGCAGTAACACAAAATGTATTTTGGTATATATGCCTGGTTTTAAAATTTTACGCATGAGCACCAATCACAACTATCTTTATCACGGAGCACACCTCGGGTGTTATTACTAGGCTTTGAGGTGAAATTCACCATGATGGCCTGGGAAAGATGCCATGTAGGTTATTTGGCCATGCCCTGGTTTTGAAACACCTGAAAATGACCAGCAGCTAGCTTTAATCAGTCTTCATCACTGCAAATGTATTGTTACTTCTAATAAAAATATCCATTTATTCCAACATCTCAGACCCACAATTGAATAAGACTGTATAACCAGGAAAAAAGGGGTGGATGGCTATGAACTCTCTCCATAACAACTACTGATGTTACAGATGAGTTAACATTTGCAACTCCATACACAACAAACTCTCTGGCTGGGTGATATCATGGATGATGAAACCAATGAACATAAGTATTCAAACCAAGTGGTATACAGTATGTTTGTTCTGTGCACGCTTGGTGCATGCTTGTGTTTGGCTAGTGGGTTCACTCTAGCCCATGCCCTCAGAGTACAAACCCACAAATGAGGACAATATAAAAAGAAGAAAATGTTGCAATGGAAAGTGTGGTTTATATTATATTTATACAGTCATATATTATCATATATACATGCACAGAGACTCATTTTTACAGAGTTACAGTATTGTAACCAAATCAATACTTTCTTAATAGCCATGAAGGGCCCATACCTTCAGATCTCGGTGAATGACTGGCGTTTTGCACTGATGTAACCTGGCAACTGCCTCACATGTATCACAGAAGATGCTGAGGACTTCCGCCTCACTGTACCCAGTGTGGAGACGCTGATTCATCTGCCTCACCACCTGGCCAGCTGTGGGCCCAGGGAAACAAGAAAATATCTGAGTCACACATGGTCTAAGGGAGAAACTAGTTACAGTGGATATTTTTAGATAACAAAAGAATGGCTTCACCAGCAGAAAATTAAAGTTCTGGAATGGCCCAGCCAGAGACCAGACCTAAATCCAATTGAAAATCTGTGTAGTGACCTGACAATTGCTGATGTAGAAGATGTAGAATGCAGACAGACTCCTACCAAAGAAGAATGCTGCTCAAAAGGTGCTTCAACAAAGTATAGGTATTAGCTTAAGGGGGTGCAACCAGCTTATTGTATTTTTGAAATGATAGTCTGTGGTTTCATTTTTTTTACATCACAAAAACCTTTTAACAGGGGTGTGTACACTCAACAACTTTATGTAAATTACAAAATAAATGTATCTAATTCTAAAAAAAATATGTAATTAAATTAGTTACTAATCAAAATGTCGGTGATTACAAAGGGGTGACATCCAATATATTCTTCTCTTATACATATTTTCTTAAATATTCTTAAGCTTAGTCACATTACTTTCAAAATTCTTAACCTTCCCAACATTGCTCAATAATTTTTAGCTGTCAACACGGTAGAAACATGTCAAAATTATGGGACTGAAGGCAGAGAATTTGACGGTACCACCCCAATGCACAGCAGATCTTGGCCTTTTGGAAGTGCTTACCTCTGCAGTGCTCCATGAGAATGAGGAACTCCCACACACCTTCCCCCACAGCACTGATACTGGAATCCAGGTAAGTCACTATATTCTTATGTCCAGACAGCTCTTTCTACAAAGTAAAGCAATTATTTCTACGTGACAATTAGTCTCAGGTGCATCCCCTCTAAAAAATCTTTAATTCAAGGAACGTTTACAGAACATTACAATTAATGTATGGAAACATTCAAAATAAACATTGTGCTAAAAGGTTATGGTAATAATATTATCGTGCTTACATTGAAAGAACCATTGTTAAAATGTAAGAAGTAAAAATAATATTCCATTAACGTTACAGTAAGAACGTTCTCTGCTAGCTTTCAAGTAGCATAAGCTACCTTTCTGGGAACTTTCCTCGTTAGCTGGGATTATATGCTGAACACTAATAAATGCAGTGGATGTTGTGGTGAAACTGCCTGTAAACTCTTCATTAGTGATTTAGTTTCTTGTTAACTCAGTCACAAATTGCTGACAGTTAATTTAGGTTTTGAAGATAACTGACAGTGTCTACTTTTTAAATCAATGAATTAAAAGGAGGAAAAGGATAAATTGGAGCCATTTACTTAAGATGTTTAAAATGTTTACAGTAAACACAAACAGGCCTGTCAGAAGCTAGATATAAGATTTACTGCTGAAAGGAATTCAGGTGTTCACCATAATTGTGATCTCTCTCTTGTAGACATTTAGATCTGAGGTGTTGTTCACGCACATCCTTTTCAGGGCACACTGCACGCCGGTGTTAGTGCGGGCCAGGAACACCACGGAGAATCCACCTCCAGAGACAGAAATCCAATTTTAAGGAACAGCCTATAGCATCTCCAAGTAAACAATGCGAGGGAACACTGCCGTTGAGATTCTGAAGCAGGGAAAAAAACCAGCACTAAGGGGACTCCATGACCCCCTTAATTACTACGCTAGACACGCTTGAAGTCTTGGTGACACAGCAATTTAAAGAACAGGTGAAGATTAAGAGAGAAACCAGGACAGGAACGGGGAGACCAGGAAACTTGTCTTGAATAACAATACGCAAAAATACCAAGGTGTCATTCATTGAGATTGAGAAGAAATTTGTGTGAGTCATGTGTCTTCCTTGACATAGAGGGATTACAGAGCTACAGTAGTGTTCAGCGCTAATATATAAAATGCACGAGCAGACAGGTTTGGCCCATTTGTGAACCATAATGGCCTGGAAAGGTAAACAGGGTGTAGAATGTTTGTTTAGTTAACGGAGCACGACCTGAAGTAATACATGGCAACCGGAAGAACTTGCACATGGCAAACTACGGGCCAGTGTCAGAAACAGCGGAGCAGAAGGGTTAGAACCTGTAGTATCCTTTAGCCAGGGACTGTGTGGCACCCAGCAGGTGCTCACTTCATCAGAAACACAGCAGGTAATGGCTGCCCACAAATATAATTATCCAGGTTGAGCAGAAACAGGGGAACAGGTGACACCTGTGTCTTTCCCTATGCCTACCATTTGCCTGGCTACAGGAAAAACACACAGACATAACACATCCCTCAGACCATGCAAACATTAGCACCCATTCACATGTGCATGCAAAAATGCTTGTTTTCAATGGGGTTGCAAATGGAAAAGTCTCTACCTGAGCCTTAGAGGCACTGATAGAAGGTGGAACTATTGATTACTCCTTGGATTATCACAGTTTAAAAACCACTTCAAGTCCCCAGGAGCCTTTAGTAGACACCTTTGGAACAACAATTAAATAACCTGTTGCATGTTAATTAGCTAAAATAGTTCCATTAGATCACCATCAAAAAGGGATTTTGGGAGTCATCGTATGTATCCAGGTATTATGTATCTGAGTTATTGACGTCACCTCCCTCTACTTAGAAAACTCAATAATATTAGAAATATGCTTCTTCTGCCCCAAATGTGATTTCCAGAATATGTTAATAACATTTTAAAAAAGACAAATATTCCAACTGATCCATTGTGATAAATACGCTCATTATGTTCCAGTTAAGAGGTGACACATTGTCACTTTTGTCGTTAACCAAATGATCATGCATTACTGACTAGCAGGAAAGCAGCATCATAAGATACAAAAATAAAATTATTATATTTACTGATTATCTATAACTAGTGCTGTGAGAGTGTTATCAGGAAGCTATTCATACTGCCTCAGATGGGATGAGCAAAGGAAAGCATTTTTATTTTACTGTCCTACTTTGCAAGTCGTGACAGATCGCTGATTGGAAAAAGCTATTCATTCAGACATTTAACATTTATGCCAGGTCCCAGACAGACTTGGGCCTACCCCAGGAAGCACAGGGCACCTGTCCAACCCCTGGACAAACTACAGGCGAGGTAGAGACACCAATTCATCTTAACTAAAGTTTTTGTTCTTCAGAAGAAAACTGGAGAGCCCACAGGAAACTAGTTAAGACCATCCAGCAATAAACTTACAACTGCACTGTGTTAGCATTAAGGTCTATTTGCAGCACAGCTCTTTAATCAGTATTTATACCAGGAGTGTCAAACTCCAGTCCTGGAGGGCCGCAGCCCTGCACATTTTTGGGTTTACCCTCGTTTAATACACCTGATTCAACGGCTCTTCGGCTCAATCGTTTGTGGTGGAACAGGGAAAGAACTAAACTGCACAGTTTGACACCCCTAATTTACACGAAACATGCAGAATTTCCCTCCTTTGAACAAGAAGTAAAATCAGGGCTGGCTACAACTTCTGGAAAGTTTAGTCTCATAAAACAAACTACCTCCTCTATCTCCAAAGTAAATCCAAAGTCACAGATAAGCCAGAAACAAATGCATATTTCTATTAAAATTTCAATAGGTCACAGTGAACAAAGTCATTCGATTCTATTGCCAATGAAATCTTATTGCATAAGTATTATAAAACACATCAGTGAATGGTACAGCTGGTATGTCTGTCTGATAAGAAGGGGAGTTTGGTTACCATCTCAAAACAAAACCATAAATAGAAGATACAGACCTAACTTGTTTTGTTTTTCTCTTTCCAGGAACTGACTGTGCCCTGTGACTTTACATGATCTAACTCATCCATGGTAACATACCATGCAGAATGCAAACTGAGAAACAGCTTTCGTCTGACTAATGAATGATTGCTTGATTCATTACTGTAATGATAGATCTGCTCCTCTGTGAGTGACTAATTCTCAGTGATTTTCTACAGTGCATTTATCTTTAATTCAACTTTCAAGACCAATATTTCTTTTAACGAATCAACAAACACAGAATCTATTTGTTTATTTTGTTATTTAAAACACTGCATCGCCATATCAAATTTTACAATAAATGATTATAAACACTAAATGTGAACGAGACTGAGCCAAACTAAACCCTGAAACCAGCAATTTACAAACCCTGCTGAACTAGGAAGGGTTACACAGAGTTACATTATAATTTGCAACCCAAAACTTTCTAGGTCAGGTGCAGACTTTCGTTGATTTGTAACACAGCAAAAGAATCAGGATCTTGAATACATTATTTGACATTTTTAAAATATCCGTTTTACAAAATAAGACACTTATAAGTAAAAATTTTACCATGTACCATGACACTATTTTTTACACTATTTTTACATTGTCCAACAAGCTACATCAGAACCATATGGCTGTAATAGTAAAAAAGTTGATAAGAAAACACTCTCAATTATTAGTGTCTTTTCGCTATCCAAAGTATAGAAAATGTGCTGTATCTCAAAAGGAATATTTTTAAAAATAAGCAAAAACATATTTCTGAACTCTGGAAGCCATGTGTAACTCACATGCCAATTTTCATAAAAATCAAAAATGCAAAAACATAATTTGTTACACTAAAATTGAATGACCCAAATGATACAAACTCAGGCACTTCCATTCATTCCATGCTATATGCGTCTGCCTTGACATACTACAAATTGTGTCCTGCCACAAAAAGCACTGAATATGCTTCAAGGAATTTGTGTAAACTTTATGTAACAGTATAATGCATTACTTGACACAAAATTCTGCAAGCCATCTTGCAGGGAACAATATACTTGTTCTGTGGAGAGGCTCAACTTATTGACTGTGCTGGAAGACACATTTGTCCTGAAGTTACAAGATCTAGGTCTATTACATCACTTGTTTCAGTAAATGTCAAAGAGCAAGACTGAATCTTAAAGGTTGAGATGATTAATGAATTCAGCATTGCAGGATTCAGGACACGCTCTGAGGAATGTGATGCTTACAGATTCCAGGAGCCACCTGGATGCTGGATATCATTTATCTTTAGCACAGGATATTTTGCTGACCCATCATCAAGATGATAGCAGTCGATAGAGTGTTATCCCCAAAAAGCCTGGCAGGTAAGCAAGAAGATGTTCTCTGCCTTTTTAAGATATTTCCCAGATTAAGTAAAACTACACTCTACTTTTACATAAACGATCTGTATAAGGATTGTAATGTAGTTTTTCCAAGATATATTCTATATTATTATTATTATTATTATTATTATTCTAAAGAGGCTCAACAAGCTAAAGTAATTTAAAATGTATATACTGTATGTATTTTCTTCTGCATATCTCCCTCTCAAATAAAATGAAGACCTGGGAAATGTGAATCCATGTTGTTATTTTATTTAATTAAAACAGGTTTTCATCAACTATAAATATACTATAAGTTATCATAAGTTATCACTATAAGTTATCATAGTTCTTACATTTGATATATATATTAGTAAAAAAAAATCAGAAAAATCTAAAAAGGACAATCCCTGTGGCTATTCCGCCAACAAAATTGGACCAAATATCACTCAAATGGATATCATTATAATGAAAATCTCTCTTCAGGTAGCACATAGGCCATTGTTAGTCGTCAGAACAAGGGCGAGCGCAGAGCCATTCCCACTAAATAGGTCAACATTTTTAGGTCATAAGAAAGGATGAGATAGAAATAACAACCCGGATCTACCTGGAATCACCCACTAGCTGAGAAGGTCTGTGATACTCCTGTTACCAAACGACATTTCACAAAAAATGTTCATAGTTCAATTTTTACATTTCTGGCATCAAGGAGGCACAGTTACATTATTATTATTTAAATATTGATAATATGAGTGTATTGTATTGACTATGACATTTTGGTTGCCACATTCTACGATTTATGATACATAATGCTATAGCCCTAACAACTATTTTGTTTTATAACACTGAGATGTAGACGCAATCCATCTATCACATGTTCCTATCACATGTTCCTGTTTTCTCTCTCACCCACAGTAAACCTCTCGTGTTCCCATCACCAGGAGAGAGACTGAATTCTCACGTGCTAAAATTCCACCCTCCATTATTAGCAACCATTTACCTAGATAGGGTACCATTGATCCAGAGCCTATGTTGGTAAGTAAGGCAAGGTACTCCTTGTACTTGGCACCATTCCAAAGGAATCTTACGAGAGACTTACAAGAGAAAAATGTAGGTATAAGGTCACTAAAATCACTCACCAAGCTACCCCAGACACAGGGATGGCAAATGACTCAATCAGCATTTTAACATGGAACTCTCACATTACTCAAGAATAAGACATCCAAAATAATCACCAGAAGAAAAAAAAATTATAAAAAACTTTCCTGTATCAGAAATTATTTAATCAAAACTATTTCTTAGCACATTTTTATGGTTGTATTTCAAACATGTATCATCACGTAACAAGTAAAATCTCGCCTCCATTATAGAACCCAATGACAACAATACTGCTTACTGTGTGCAGAGACGACATTTCTCCTTTACAGCCACAAGTCATATTTTAGAGTAGAATGAAAACAATCATCAGCACCTCCAATAAGAGCAGTGACAAAAACAGAAAAGAATCCTGCTTCTATGGCTCTTGGCCCAAGGAACAGAAGGTTCCAGGTGCTGATGAGTAACCGCAACAGCTAAACCAGTGCAATCCCTGGTACTTTACAGTTGCTGACTGTTACTTTCACTTTCAGTTGAAAAAAATGTTGTGTTATGCTTAAATTTGGGCGTTTTGTTTCAGGCTCCACAAAGGTGAAAACACCATTGCTTCAGAACCTTAAATATAGCATCTAGAGCGTAACTAAACCTTACCCTAATGCACAAGACAGGCAACCTGAAAATGACCGCAAAGTGAAAACTTTAAATCTAGATGTACTTCATCTTTTATTGTATAGTAGCTGTCATTATAAATTCCATTGTTTGGCCCCCGCAATACACTACCTATTGCATTACCTACGCCACTATCTAATAGCAGAGTGCTTTGTTATTGCACAGTTCATAAAATGTTACAGAGTACAGAATATTCCATGGGGATTTTCCCCAGTATTGAGACATCACTAATGGCTAATACCTTGTTATAAGTTATTATATAGCCATTAATTCTGGGATCTAGTTGTAGGCCTACTTAATCAGAAAAGTTGTGTGTCTCTTATGGACAGTAAGCATAACAGAACATACAGTGCAGTACAGTATATATATATATATATATATATATATATATAGCAGAAATCATTTATAAGAAGTCCCAGTGCTGCGTTCCTACATTACATACATAAAAATGCCCCATATTTTTATCATAAAGAGGAAATCAATACAATACCTTCTGCGATAAGTTTTTCCACCGTGACCTGGTACCGTCCGACAGCAAAGACTTTCCCAATATAGCTGCCCAGTCCAGAACCAAATCCCGATGTGCATCCAGCGCCATGCCCATCGCTTTCCAGTTTAGGTATACGAGAAAACTTCCTCATTCTCAGAAGGATAATTTTAAAGTCTTCAATATAAAGCTTGTTTTAGCCGCCGCCGAGTTTCCCCTATCTGTCCATACACACTTCCTACTCTTCCGGCGCGTTTCAAGGTATATGAGCGCAAACTAAAGAAACACGTAAATTAACAATCGCGGTTTGAAGACGCACCAGTCCGTACCTAACCTCGGATACAAGCCGCTTATACCCGACGATAATCCACGTCCATCGGCGGGCAGCCCGAGCACCACGCTAGCAGATCAGTCCCATTGCCTTTGGTCCCCCCTTCCTTTGACTACGAACTACAGCGCCGAGCACCACCGCTTCTTCCAATTACCGTTTAAAAAGACCCTGCATAGAATTATTTTTTGTGTGCCGATTTTTTTACGTCAGTAGATACAGTAGATACAGTAACTGAACAAACTAACGAGCAGCTTGGACATAAGAGGAAAGTAATTAAATGTGCAGTTAGACTGCCAGTCAAGGCGCGGAGGACAGTGCTGTTCGATCGGAAGGTGCCCCTATCCTATGAGAGAGAAAGGCATGCCCTGTCAGCTTTTAACTTGTTTATTTATCCTCATCTGTAACAGATTATTCATTCGCTCTCACATGATCCGCTTTCGCTTTCTTGCCTGCCTGACATCGCATAGATTTTTTTTTTGTTGCAAACTTTTCCTAGCACTACAGCTGTTGCGCTTACTGTCAAGCCCTTAGGGTCGCCTTTCTCACAGGGAAACGCTGAACCCTCCACACAAGATCTGCCCCGAAGGCGTCTGTGTGATTAAAATACATAGATTTATCAGATTTAAAATATTAATTCGTTACAATTACTACACGCGTTTCGCAATTATAGTTGCTAAATGGACAGACCAATACAATCAGAGGCGTGCTGATTTGAAGTGGTTATAACAGGAGAAGCATTTGCTTTAGGTTGGTTGTACGCGTGTAGCTTGTGTAGTTCATTATATCGTTTGCTGGGCATTTGCTCTGTTATCATACTTAGTAAATATTAATAATCTTTATTGTTAAAAATATTAATTATTGTTATAATTTAACCCACATTATTGGAAACGACAGACTTGCTATAGATTTGCAGAAAATCATGTTACCTAAATTAAATATCAGTACCTTATTATGCATGACCTCACATCCAGGCAGTAATCATTGTACTTAGTATGCTTGCAGGGATTATTAACCTTTGTTTTTATTAATACGTTATGCATGTATATCGTCAGACTAATGAAAATAGACACTGTGAAACCACAAGGGCTTCAGAGTGAGATGCACGTTCGTATTCTGTTATGCTGTAAATGCCATAGTTATATTCTATTCACATATCCATCCATCTTTCAAAGCTTCACTGGTCTCAAGACCGCGGGGTATAGCCTAGACACATGGTCGAAATCAAAATAAACCCAAACCAAGAAAACGGCAGCATCCTATTTTACAGTAAACATCGCCACATCCTCAACACAAGCTTCTCCCTTTGGAAGTCAGGCCTTTTTGTCTTTGCCAAAAAGCTTAATTTTCCTCAGACTAAGTCTGTTTAATTAAGACTCGGACATATTTGTTCACACATGCTCACACATTCGTTCACACAGCCCCTCCGGGTAATGTCTAGAAACCTTCTGGGTGGCAGTCTGAAAGGGGCTTATATTTGTACAGCATAAAAGTAATTGTGTGCCACCTATAATGTCAACTGACACCAGCCATTTCTGTACTGCCATGCAGTGTATTACACATACTTGCATATTTCAGGTAAATTATCATGCTGTCTTATTATTCTACATCATGTGTACTTCCACAGTTTAGACAACACTTGACATACAGCTTATAAACTAATAAGTCTAAACATATCTAATACCATAGGTACTTATGACTCCAACGTCGTTTTCAAGTTTGTAGGTGATTCAGCCATGGTAGGCCTGATCAGCACTAACAACAAGCAGGCCTACCTGGAGGAAGTGAAGCTGAGGCCTACCACCACTTCAGTATCGATGGTGCTTTAGTGGAGAGCTTCAAGTACCATGCACATAACCCAGTACCTGACTTCAGGGTGCATCTCCCAATACTAAATAATTTCTACACTGCCCCAATCGTAAGCACCCTGACAGGGTGTATCACTGCTTCTTCTGGGAGCAGCGCACAGCAGGACCGCACGTCTATGAAGAAGGTTGTGCGGTGAGCCGAGCACGCAATCAGACAGACAGTACCCAACCTCCGGAAGGTCTGCAGCAGACGGTGCAGACCCAGGGCCACAAAGATGATTAAGGAGCACAGCTAGCCCAGCCGAGGCTTCTTCTCTGTGCTGAGGCTGGGAAAAGGCATTCACTGCCTGAAGGCCAGCACAGAGAGGCTGTGGCAGAGCTTCTGTCCCCAGGCGATACGGGTCCAAAATGAGGATAGTGATCATGATCTCCACACCAATGCACAACATTCTCAGCAGCCCACTTAAACCACACATGTACAGTACATAAACAAAAACTTAATTCTGAAGTCTTCCACTAACTCCACTTACTGTCAATGTTGCATACCATAGATATTTATGATTATTATGTAATGTCTAATGTTTGTATGTGTGGTTTCTCTCATCTGTATGTCTTTCTTTTTGTACAGTCTGTGGCTAGGCCACCATGAATTCCACTGCACTCTGTACTCATAACTATGTGACTAATAAAACTGAAATTTGAAATATCTCTGTGAGTACATATATATATGGTGAGAAAATCTGTGAAAATCCAGGAATATCAGGCGACTTCACTAGGAGCATGGGGTCCTTCTAGGCATACATGTTAAAATATATTAAAATAAAATATGTGTCACACATATTAATATGCACACGTTAATGAAGATTCACAAAATTATTTATTTTCATGAATTTCTTTTTATTTTTGCTGCCATCTGCTGGGTAAAAAATAAGAGTCACATTCCTTTACATAGCAACAAAAGTCAAATTTGGGGTGATGTTCAATACGGCTATAAATTCAATTCAATTAAAAAAGAATATTAGAAATTCATATATAATGGAGATTTTGATGTTAATAGTCTGTATGTATATTTTATATATGCATATATATGCATGTGCACACTATTTAGGGAATGGTTAATAAAACTGCAATCGTTTTAACACTTACATACTTTGTTATAGTTTCTACTGTTAAGTTAGTAGCTGGTCATATCATTATAAAGCTTAAAGAAAACTGTTTTCGACAAGGTTCACAGTTACTCTCCCCCGCAGATCTTCAGCAGAGTTTTGCTATAATCCCCTGAAGTTTCAGACTGAAAAGAAAGAAAAAGTTATATATCCATCCTGACAGTCCCTAAATACCTGCACTGAAATAAATTCAACAGAATGATTAAAACATGTGCTTTTGATATTTGTACTTATGTATTTAATTTGATCAGATTAGCTGCTGCCTTTTCTTAATTGGCAAGCCACACCAGGCCATTTCCCATTCATAAGGAAATGTTTAATCAAATCACTTTAAATAAAGGGCTGCATAATCTGTTTTGCATTTAGATCATAATGAGCATTGTTTATTAGATTATTATATGATTTATAACAGACTTGTGTTGTAATACTGTACTAGTCTGATATATTATACACATTAATAAAACTCTGATGTTCTGGGGGAAAAATCCGTGGGCAGAATTCTGATTATGTTAGCAAGCCATGACTTATGAAGACATACCTCTAAAGCAGAGTGCAGTGAATAGCCATACATTTTTTTGAATTCAGCCTTGATGTCCAGCATGTCAATCTCAGAGCGACTGACTATTATTCTCCTCAAAGCAGAGTCATCTGTCCCAAGACCCTATGGAACACCAGTAAATTAATGCCACTGCATCAGCAATATGTATAGGCGATCCCCAGGACTCCAAAAATCTTAACATGGGACAGGATGTACACTGTAGCAGCAATACCTCATACAAGTCAAGAATTATTTGCATATGGGCTGAAAGTAGCATTATATCATCAGTTAGTAGCACTGTGAAAGGCAGCCGTGGACAAGGGCAAATTTACAATGGAAATACAGAATGCTGCCCTAAGCTACCCACCTTCATGCATGTGTGCAGCCTTTCAGCCATGTAGGCTGGTACACTCTTCACACATTTCACTGTAACCAGAAACATCCACAATCAACCAGGGACCACTCTGAACACATTACAGTGATGGCATACAGTACTGTGAAAGAGTCTTATGCTGTGTTCACACCACGAGCGGCGACCAGAAGTCATTCATTCTCTATGGGAGGGCGCGTCGGCGGGTATCGAGGAGCGGCACAGCGCAATCTGGGCAGGGAGAGCGTCCAAACGAAGCTGAAGCCCGATCATCTTTATGGTAATGAGCTAAGACGCGATACAGCGGCAACCAATGGGAAGGTAGAGATGCTCCGCTAAAGAAAGTGCCGCAGAACAACAGTTCCCAACAACAGAACAACAGTTCAATTGAGGAGAAAGTCTATGGAATGCCATCGGGGTATACACTGTGAGACAAAATACACATGCCATTTTTTACTCTCTAGAAACAGTAAAAAATGCCCGTGGCATAAATCTATGCATTTAAAAAACCCATGATGACTTGCATTTTTATTTATATACAAATGTACATATTAAAAAGGGACTTTCAATACAAAGATATAGTGTTTTATTAAGTTATTTATGACGTTTCACTGTTTGCGTGAAGGGACAAATTAAAATGAGGTATAGACAAATATATATTTGTGAAAAGGAAAGCAAACCACATACCAATTTTGGCGCTATAGCATTTAAAACAATGCAAATCATTGGTAACTTTAATGTTACTTATTTATATTATTTTACATTAACATTATTATTTTTGTCTTAACATAATTTCATGTGCTTTGACAAATATCCCATTGGCAGTCGGCACAAAGATATAAGCTACACGTTTGTTTGCGCCGATTATAAGTTCAGAGCCTAGCATTCTGAACGGCCTTGTCCCCGTCGCATCACGGTCAAGGCGGCAAGAGCGAACGCTGTGTGAACTTGCGGTGTGAACGCAGCATTACACAGTCAAAGAAAATGTTGAAGGTTATTTATCTGGGTAGCATGAGTATATTTGCTAAGAAAAAAAAAAACACAATTTAACATTAACAGTAAAAAGTAACAAAGCATTTCTTCTGTTCTCCAAAAAGTTACTGATATCCTGTTGGATGGATAGATGAACACCACTTCAGTTCCCAAACCTCTCCTAAGGGGTACCTCACTTATTCCATGTATTTGTTAAATTTCACCACTGGCTCTGTAAATTAATTAATTTAATTTGTTGAGCAACTAAATGAGGTACTGATTACCCAAACAAGGCTGGAGTAGTGGTCAAGTAAAAAAATACACTGGTGTACTGTACGGTTGCTGAAAATCCCAGGGTAACTTTAGGAGAGGTTTTGAAATGGCTGAGCTAACACATTTTGACATACTTAATATTGTAGTTTTACACTAAAACGGAAATCATTTAAATAATTTCTTTGACTGCCTGAGACTCTTCCACAATACTGTATATTAGCCATTACAGCTCTCTCTCTTATAATGCATATATAAATATATGCATTATAATTCAACTATACATAATGTGTACCATGATCTACATTGTTCTTCATGTACACCCAGACAGAAACATGGAATGACAATACTCACAGCATGCATGCAAAAATGTCACAAATTTTGAAATTAAATAAATACCTATGGCCACCAGCAGATCTTCTAAATGCCCAGACATTTCACTTTCAATGCTCTCCTGCAGTGTCTTTCCACTTATGTTCTTATACTCAATCAAAACTAGAACACAGGAGAAATTTTTATCAAACATCTGAACCAACATAAAGACGTCTTAAATGTGTGGTATGGATAGATAGCTCACCTTGCCTCAGTTGAGATATGCTTCGGTGGCACAAAATATCAATAAATTTGCTTTCATCTGTTCCCCATTTCTTCTCTCCTGCCTCATACAGAACCTGGCGTATTAAAGGTAAAAAAAAATGCATACACTGTCATCATACAGTGAACTGCTTTATCCAAAACCCACAGCTGAATTACCAATGCAAAATTCTGACAACCCTCTCCTTTGATAAAAGTAGTATTATAAATATATTTAATAGATTAATAAAATATGTAATACAACATGGTGTTGGTATGCCAGGAATGGTCACAATTTGCAGAGTACATACACTCAAATTTTCAACAGGCCTCAAACTAAAGTTGATAAAAATTGAGTAAGCTACTGAAATGGGTTTGGTAAATAAAAAGCCAGTTTTCCCATTAAAGATGTATGTAAGTTAGTGTTCTTTACATATGTAAGAAAAGGTCCAGGGGTTGGAAAAAAATCTAACTGATAGGCATTTATAACAAGAATGAAACTATAAGCATGCAAAAATGCTACAAAACAGGAATGTGCCTGCAGAGAAAGAGGTGTAACTAACAGGAAGTACCAAATAATCCAGCCCGCCCAGCATACCTTGGCTTCCTGCCGGGCTTTTCCCACATCTACGGCAGTGCTCTCCTCCCTCGTTGCCTATAATAATAAAAGTAATAACCTCTGCACATTACAGATCAGTGGCTACAAATGTTCAAAACCGTTTCAGAAAATACCGCGGGAATGCACCTCAGCCAAAGTGAGAAGTGCCTTGCCGTAATCCCCCGAGACTTCCTTCTTGAGATCAAGTGTTATTTTATTTCCCGTTTCTGTGAAGGAACAAAAAATACAAGAGGTAATGGCTTTGACTGTTGGATAACTGAATAACAATAAAGTTAGAATCAATGAACACGAACACTAACCTGCTAAATATGTATCTGAAAGGACCTTTATTTGCTGTGTGGTTCTCGAAGCAAAGATTTCTATCAGAGTACTATCAGTCGTTCCAAGTCCCTGTTACACAGAAATAAATCAGAAGTCACTTCACCACCCACTACAGCTCTTCCTGCTCTTCCTGCCACCTAAAAGTAATGGCAGGATGACAGGGAACAACCACTTTCCACAGCCGCTTATCTCGTACAGGACTGCAGTGAGCCTGGAGCCCGTCAAAGGAGACACAGGGCACAAGGCAGGGGACACCTAGAACCTTGCATATACAGTATGGGTGATTCTGAGACACCAAAAGTAAACGCTTTTGGAGAGCAGGAGGAAACCAGGGAACCTGGTGATAATGTACCTGATGACCACAGACAGCCCCAGGCTGCTACTCACAATGCTAACTTTCTGACATGCATGCATTTTCCTAGGACGCTGAAGTAAAGAACAGGCAACTTCTTACTACATACATACATGTGAGTGTGGTATCTGCATGTTGACACAGTGATACATCTATAGGTGGTGGTGTGTGGATTTACAGGTTAAGATACAGTACCATTATTAAAAGGTTGCTAGTTCAAATCCTGGGCTCCGGAGCAAAGCTCTTAACCCAAACTGCTCCAGTAGTATTTCAGTTTGGCTAAAAGCATCTTCTAAATATACCAATGCAATGTATTCACTTTTGTTTCTGGTTGAACTAATACATTGATTTATTTTGTTTTTAAATTTTGTGAATATAGAAACCCACTTACTTTCATGGCCTTGATTACCTCCTGACATTCAAACACATTTGCTGGCGTGATAAGTGCCACTAGCAGGTCTTCAAAGTCCCCATGGGTGTCTCCTTCCAGGTCCTCTTTGAGGGTCTACAAGGAGTACGCCAAGCACCTGTTATTCTATCTAAGATTGTAAACTGCTTTCAATCCAATTGGAAGATTGAGTAGAAAGCAACGTTACCCTCCCAGTCGCTTGATGATATGCTGCACAGATAAGCTGGCGCTGTTTATTCGTCCTCTCTGTTAAAATAGTAATTATGGTCTTTTCATCCGTGCCTGAAAGAGAGAGCCATGAATTGGGTTTGAAACACCTGAAGTACCTTACACATGAACCACTCGACACTCACATACTGCTCGGACTGATTTCATTTTCTTCCTATGATGCTCATCTTTCTACATGCATAATTTTAACAGATTACTTTCCCAAAAGAGAATAAATTGTCAACAACAAGTCTGAACCCATATATTACCATCTTACAACATTTTTTTTCCATTATACTGACGAACACCCCTAGAAATATCTAAATATTTCTCCCCTAAAGATGGGCCATAAAAGCTGCTGAGTGTCTTACATCTCAGTTTAAGAGATAATTAGCTATGAAGAGCAGAAAGGTTATTTCAATAAAAAACAATATTAAAACTTCCCCTTGTGTCACAAAATATATTTACCAAGGCCCTCAATAGCCTTTCTGAGAGCTGCTGCATCGTCACTTGCATTAAAGTTAGCCTTGTCTTTAATGGTCCCTCGTTGTGTAGGCTAGGAGAAAAGATAGCAGATGAGCAGAACATTTTCAAAGACCTACTGTAGAGTTGCCCACAGGCTTACGGTCCTATGGATGACAAAGTAAAAGCACTCTTACTGTGGTTGCTGGTTTGGTAGGGGAATCAAGGAGGAGGTCCAAGTCAGTCTGAAATTCAAAAGCTATGTTTACACTTAAATCTCAAAATTACGCAAATAAATGAATCTATTTTAACATATTTTGCATAGCACATGTATACGTTCCTAGATATCCAAGTTTCTTTCCCATCATTTAGAAATAATTGGTGATGACAAGAAATTAAGTAGACATTACCCATGCAGACGCCATTCCAAAGGGATCTGAACAAAATGTGTCTATAGCCTTCAAGGAAACAAAACAAATACAGTAATGCACGTTAAAGTATCTCACTCTATAAAACGATGTAGCAAAGCGCTCTTCCGTTGTGCTTTGCATGTCTACCTGCAAGAATACACCAACATCAACATTTCTACCCAAACACGAGTTAGGGCACAAAGACTAGCATCATTACTTAAACAATAAAGTAAACATACATTATTACATTATTATACAGGAAGCGTAAGCAGGGCGAGCATTTACACTGCACACCAGCGGAAACAACACGCATGAGATATTACGAGATACGCCTTATCTCCATAGGGACTGAAATAAGTGGAAAGAAATCACACATTAAAGTAAAAAACGATCCAAAACTGTCTGGCCTGTGTCACTACCGCAAAAGTACCGTTACAGATGAGGTAGTAAATCGTAGGAATTTACTGGCAAAGCATAACACATGTCGCTACTAGGAGAAAGATTTTAAAAATATATTATAAATATAAAATATTAAGTTGTTAAAATGATCCTAAAAGAGCCGGCACTCCCTTACTGGAACAGAAACTGGCCGTGCAGTACCGCTGGGAGCTGCAGCCACACCTCTGTACGAGCTCTTAGTTGCGAAAGGGGAAATGAGGTCAATACTTCCTCGAAAAAAAACGAATTAATCAAATTAACTTTAAAAAGGGGGGGGATCAAAGATTGCGCCAGTCAGCAGACGGCATTGGCTCGGAAAGTGACGAAATAAACAGCAGAAAGTGACTTTTCAGTGTCTAACGTGATCGTTAAGTTTCATTCGCTACGTGGCCGTTGTGGGCGGTGGTGTATTACGTTACGCCGGGGTGAGTAGTCTGCATTTTGCTTTTCCTTCCCATCTAAGCCAGTCGATTCCCTCACCCAGTGTTGGTCAGCTAT
>JAODKN010000114.1:12337342-12355411 GCA_026774425.1 Petrocephalus zakoni
GACATCACCTGTTTCAAATCACATCATTATTTAACCAATTTACCTCATTACTAGCCCTAAATTGCTCCTGTCCCAACGTTTTAAATGTTTTGCAAGAACAAAAATTGGAATACGTGTTTATTTTGTAAAAAACACTAAAATTCATGAGGAACACATTAAATAATGTGCTGTTGTATTGTTTTCAATGTAATACAAGTCAAAGTATATGTAGAAATCACTACATTCTTTTTTTATTTGCGTTTTCCCTACTGTCCCAACTTTTTCTGATTTGAGGTTGTATATATATATATATATATATATATATATATATATATAGGGCTGTCAAAATTAACGCGTTAATGTGGATTAATCCATAATCATGATTAATCTGATTAAAATGTTTAATGCAATTAACCCATCTGCAGTGCAGTATGACTCAAAATCCCTGAAATGTCTCTGTCAACACATTTCGGCCAGTTTGTCCAAGTAGAGTTACCTTCGCACATACTGTATGCGAATGGGCAATTGATCTGGTAGTGACAGGCAGCAGAACCAATCAACTCAATATGGAAGATAACCTGATGATGACCCTGCATATGTAGCTATGTTTAAAACAAGAAGACCTAACCACCCGTCAACAAAACTATATCAACAATGCATGGCTCAAGATTGCAACAGCTTTGGATCCTCGTTTCAAGGACTTGAAGTGCCTCCCCAAGAGTGACAGAGGGAGGGTATGGACCACACTTGGAAGACTACTGCATGAACAATGCCCACCTCGACAAACTTGTGAAGATGAGTTACCCAAGAAAATGATGGGCTCAGATTCAGAATCAGATGAGGAGTTGCTGCCTGACAATCATAGACTTGTACAGAGCAGAGCCGATCATTAGTATGCAGGACTGTCCCTTGGAGTGGTGGTCAGCTCATTCAGGAGCTCATGACAAGCTGGCACTGCTGGCTTGCAGATATCTTGCCACTGTTCCATGTGAAAGACTGTTCTCAGTTGCAGGCATCATTGTAATAAGAAGCGGTCAGCTCTCCTCACAGACAATGTCAACAAGTTAGTTTGTCTTGGTAACTGGCTGAAAGAGGAGTAACAGGGCCACATTAATGTGGATAAATGTTTAGAGACAGTTTTTTGTTAACAGGAATGTTCAATCAAAACATGTTAAGTGCATATACTATATATATATATATATATATATATACTATATATATATATACACATATATATACTATATCTATCTATCTATCTATCTATCTATATATATATATTCCTTTTTTCTTGAGTCTGTTTGCTCATGCAAAATGAAATGTGATTAATATAGATTAAAAATTAACGATATTTAATTGTGATTAATAAAAATTAATTCACAGAAACGCTGTGATTAATCTGATTAAAAATTTGTCAAGGCTCCCCGGGCGGTCGTTGTAGATGCCCTTACGTGCTCTCTGTGGTGTTTGCTCTTGTTTGTACCCCGTCTTCGCTAATAAACGCCCCTTGCAAGGGCTTAAAAACCCCAGCAGCCTGCCCTCATGGGTCGTTCCTCCCGTAAACGTAACACCATGGTCCTTAAACCAGGTACTGGTAGCTTTGGCGCTGTGCAGGTGCCAAGTCCTGTGGAACATGATATCTGCATCTCCATAAAGTTGGTCAGCAGCAGAAAACATGAAGTGCTCTAAAACGTCTTGGTATACAGCTGTGTTGACCTTGGACCTCAGAAAACACAGTGGCCCAACACCAGCAGATGACATGGCACCCCAAACCAACACTGACTGGAAACTTTACACTGGACCTCAAGCAACGTGGATTCTGTGCCTCTCTCTTTCTCCAGACTCTGGGACCCTGATTTCCAAAGGAAATGCAAAATTTACTTTCAGAGAACATAACTTTGGACCACTCAGTAGCAGTATGCAGAGCTCTGTGAACAGCCAGCCTCTTTTGCAATGACCTTTTGTCTTGCCCTCCTTGTAAGGTGTCAATGGCTGTCTTTTAGACAATTGTCAAATCAGCAGTCTTCCCCATGATTGTGTAACCTATAGAACTAGACTGAGAGACCATTTAAAGGCCTTTGCAGGTGTTTTGAGTAAATTAGCTGATTAGAGTGTGGCACCAGGTGTCTTCAATACTGAACCTTTTCACAATATTTTAATTTGTCTAAGATACTGAATTAGGGTTGTCATTAGTTTTAATCAAAATTAAAAGAAATAAACACTTCAAATATATCAGTCTGTGTGGAATGAATGTATTTATTATACAAGTCTTCTTGAATGGAATTATTGAAATAAATAAACTTTTTGAAAATATTCTAATTATATGACCAGCACCTGTATATGGTTTGCAAACTACCCACACACTTTTGATGTAGGTCATTTTAGGATTATAATGGACTATAGTTTTGCCGATCAGCCTAGGAGTCAGAAAGCGTGAGAGCTGGTAACCCCGCACAAATATATCTACAATATATTCAAGTTGATTTTGTTTGTAAAAATGTAAGATTTTTGAAAGTTTATTCAAGTTTGCTTACAAGTCAAGTATTATCCAGTACAATATTATAGGACCTATAAAATAGTGAAGCCTTTTGTAGGTAGCAACGGGCAGTTGGACATTCTTGATTGGATACCTACCTATCTATCACATGACATGTACACAATGGGCAAGTTAGAGATGTCATTTTGGCAATTCATCTGACTGTCTGCTTTTAGACTAAAGGGGAAGTACATAAGACTTGTTGAGAATATGCAAACCCCAGATAGAGAGAATAGCCAACCCTTGAGGAGAGAGGTGACAGTGCTGCCCACAGACCCCTCGCTGCCATGCTAGATCTGCTCCATGTAATGATGTTTTTGTGCGTTTACAAAATTTCAGCACATGACTATGTCATGTTTATTAGACATCCTTGTGTGTGTGTGTTTTAATTATTTTAATCAAGACTGGTGTCCTGCAGTCCTCTGAGCATGTCCTGGGATGGGCCTAGTGCTTCCAGCTAGAACGTCGAGCTCAGCAAACTTCCAAAGGGTGAATTCCATGAGATATTTATCTGACAAAATTGTACCAGAGTGTTTCTAGAGCAGTTTTGCATAATATGACATGCCCATTTTATTTGTTTATTTGAATATATTTGACTGTCATTTTTGTGTGTTGTAGCAGCAAACAATTTAAGAAAAAGGTTGTTTCTTCCATTTGTATGTTTGTTTGTGTATATGATGTCACACCTGTTCCTCAGGTGAACCTGCTCACGGCTGGTGGTAAGTAAAGGCAATCCTTATTTAAGCAGAACCGTGCATCTCTTATGGCTCAGTCATTGTCTTTGTTCTTAGAGCACAGGGCTCAGTTGGCTCTCAGACAGAGGTTTGTTTTATGGGGCTTGAGGGAGTTAGTCCATTTCCTTCATACGTGTCAGCTGCCAGCAGGTGGTGGTTTGGGTTGCTTGGGGATCATGATTCTTGTTCACCTTGTTTAGGGGTTTCTGATTGCGAGATTCATGGGCCCAAGTAGCTGGCATTTGGGAGCTGTGCTGTGCCACTAGCTGTCTGTTTGTGTATCCTGGTCCACCTTACCTTGGACCCATCCATCCAGTCAGTCACCTAAATCCCCCTGGTTCCCCGTGTTGGGACTGCTGGTTTCAGGGGGCAGATGCCCTGGTGTGATGGATTGCATTGTCACCAGGGTCCTCGCAGATAGGGGAGTTTGGGGAGGACAGCCCCCCCACCCCCAAACAAAAAAAAAAAATCTGGAACGCACTCTTAATTATTTACTTATCTCTTATTATGAATCCACACATTACTGAGGCCAATTCACTGCAGATTTGTAAGGTTGAAACGTACCTAATGAAGATTGTAGTCATGCCTGAGACAAGATATTTTATCACATAGATCAGTTATTTCTTTGGTATTGTTTAGTTAGGGAACTGTCCCCTGAACAGTGCTAGGCTTGATTTAAATTATGACATCTTTATTATTTAAAAATGATTTTTAAATGTTTTTTACATTGCATCCTTTCACGTGACTATTGCATGTGAGCCCAAAGCGATGTCACGATATACATGCACCCTCAAACAAAAATGCTTTTAACCAGTAAGCACTGTGTCGTGACATAAGGTAAGTAAATGTGATGCTTAAGAAGGAGAAATGTATTGCATTTGTTTTCTGAAATAAGTGCTGTTTGAATACTGTACTTTGGTAAAGAATTAAGTTTGACTTGGGCCAAATGTTTTTCAAAAACACAGTGAAGATGTCAGCATGCATCTTTGGAAGCCCTCTGTCATTTATAAGTCTCTGGGACTCCAGTGAACTGCAGTTTTTCATAAGTAGAGTATATATGTGATCGTAATGTTGAATGATCCTAGGAGCAGCCTTCCTGCCAAAATGTCTAACAAAGCAAAATTTACATGAAGTCACCAAAGCAAGTATCTGCAGTGATCTCTCGCCTCAGCTGCCCCCACTGTCTCGTGAAGTCAAAACTAAACCCAGGTTATGGGAATTTGTTTATCAGTGAGATAATGGTGAATCAGAGGATAGAAAGAAATAATACTAGACATATTAGCAAGTCTCTAATTGAATGGTTAGAGATAAGGTTTCATGATATTAAGCATCATTTTAATCTATCATTACAATATGCAGTTAAAAAATGAGGCAAATATTTCTTCAGAACTGGACATCTTACATGTATGACAGTACTCTCAAGAAGGAGGCCTTGCAGCTATATAGGTGGTAATAAATATTAAGCTTGTAATGTAATGGACATAAATATTCATCTGTGGTCTTAACTGATGGATTAAATTTAAGTGATTACTGATCAGGATGGTGGCTCAGTGGGCAGTACTGAGGCCTCCTTCCTCCCTGCTTGTGCTGTGTGTAAAGCGAGACACATTTATACATTTACACATGCACCGCTTGATTATTATTACTGATTTTCATTAAATTTAAACGCATTACCAATCTTTAATATATTTTAATTAAGAAGGTTACATAGTGGCATTGGATTTAAAGTGATGTAATATTTTATGGAACATGACAATATTTACTTGCTTTAGTTCAGTGTTGCTCAAACCCCATCGTTGGGGACCCCCCTCCCTCCCCCCTCCCTGCTCCTGGTAGGAGCAAAAACGTGGACTGCTGGGGCTCCCTGAGGACTGGGTTGAGAATCAATGCTTTAGAGATGCATTGCTGAGAAAAAGAAAAGTGCTGGTTGTAGAAACAAACTTTACTTAATTCTCTGACAATACATTCTGAAGACTGAGATGATGTGGCTTCAGTTCCAGTACCACAATACTCCTATCACAAATGTTATTTTTGTTGCTGATACACAAATACGCCTCGCAATACAGTACACAGTGAAAATATAATACGCAGGGCAAGAAAACGGGGACGGAGTGAAGTCTAGGAGGCTGCGGCAGATACAGATTTAGCTGATATATTTCTATTAGTGGAGCGACAACATGTAAAGTAAAACATGTATATTCCTATTTGGAGAGACAACATGTAAAGTAAAACATGTAAAGTAAAACATGTATATTCCTATTTGGAGAGACAACATGTAAAGTAAAACGACAAAATGTTACTTAAAAGTTACAGTCCATAGTGTTATTTCAGTTCTCACAGTCAACACACAACTTTATTACACAATGCAGAAGACTTTCAGCTTTTACTTGGACACAGTTTGATGCACTGTCTAAAAAAAGTTACATTAATATGTGGACAAAGTGAAATAAGATGGCTATAGTAGAAAAGTGTCCACAGATTGTCCATGTATTGTCTGATCACAGAATTGTAAAAAGAAATGCAAATCACAAATGGTCAATTAAAATAACGTACAGTCATACTCAGCTATGAACGCAAAGTACCACTGAGAACAGAACAAGAGCTTTGGCTAAAGGACATCAGTGGTAGGTATGAGGTAGTTTGTTTGCTCAAATGACCAAAACAGCTTGGAAGCTCGAGCACCTTTTAAGAAAGCAAGAACAGAAGATGTTTACATAGATCAGAGGCAGCTAACATCTTATTTGGTGTTGGCAGGATATCTTTAAATACTGACTTGACTGGAGAAACAGCCTCCTCTAAATTGCTAAAAACAAATAATAATAATAAAATTAAACCCATACTTGTTTTCTTAACTTCCAAACATATTTCCATCCAAACACCCTGGTTCCATCAGTGACCTTGCTCTCTTGAAGTACAATTAAAATTAATCCTCTGCATTGAATTTATCTGCGTCTCTATGGGTTTCATATGATTGGGTTCCGTTTCATCCTCCATTTCTCAAGAATTAAAAATGTAGGTGTCCTAGGTATAACAACCCTCTGAGATCAGGACTATGGCTTTTACGATATGATTTAAATGCAGAAATCCTTTTATAGAGTCGATAGCATTATGCATAAGGGTATGAATAATCCATTCTTCTGGCTGAACATGATCTCCCTTGACAGTATTTTATATGCACGATATAATTGGGATTTTGATTTTTTACTTCATTATCTCAATGTAAATTATTAAGTCCTGCTTGAACAAGGTTTGAGTTTTATTCAAAGTACATGAAGTATGGATTCCTTTTTCGTTATTTAGCATTTATACAGTACTTGCATTTTATTTGTTCAACCATGTTTTTATTTCAGTTGTAAATTGAATGTCGGCTAGACAACCTGAATTTCGTGTCTGCAAATTTCACCAATTTATTCATGAGAATGTCACTCGGCACTTTGATTTGGCAAACAAACTATTGGTTTTATCCCTTGAAATAACATTATTTCATATTCAAATAAAGTCTGCAGCCTTGTGTTTAAGTTACCAAGGATTCTGACCGAGTAGGAATGTGCCTCAGCCTAAACTGAGCCTATGTCTCCATCTTTCCTTTCCATTTTTTAAATCATATAAAAAAATACACTAGTGTCTTGTTATTTAAAAACAATAGAAAAATACTCCCATCCGCAGTCAAACTTCAGTTCCATCTTCCAGGTTGCCATGAAGTTTGACCTCCAGGTTAACCTGTTTCACTTTGAGGTTAGAAGCCTCTTGTGTCATGTTGACTACGTTGACCTTCCTGACAGTACAGTGCATGCTGTGGAAGGTTTTTTCTAGGCACACCTCCACCTTGGTATCGAGAGGATACTCCTCTGATACATATCTAGATGACTTCTCGCCACTCCACCTGTGCTTCTTAAATAATATGCAAACCGTTAGCAGGACCAGGACTACCAGTATAATGGCCACAATACCGCCACCAATAGAGGCCTCTGTCTGTGGGTAGAAAGTGGCTACTTCTCGGTCCAGTCTCAGTGCTTTCATATTCGTCCCATTCTTGATGTGGTCACCTTCATTGTCGTACACGAGGGATTCATCCACAGCGAAACGATGAACTGGCTCCTCCACCAGGTCACCGGGGAGTTGCTTCAGGTGTTTTGTCAAAGAGCGCTGGGTCCTTGGACCAGAAACAGCCTGTGGCCTGATTACATAAATCACTTGCAGGTACCACTGATGCCCTGTCTCCACCTTTAAAAGAATCACAACAGCCAGAGATTTACGCCATTCCTCAACAGAAATAGGTAGACAGAGGTATGATGCATGGGCTTACCTTGTAAAGGGCATCGACCTTCATTGTGAAACCGTCTACTCCAGACATCAATGTCATGGGCTGCAAATCAGCCATTTCAGATGCAAACTTGGCCTCAAAGGGCACTTCATGAAAGTACCTGTCACACACCTCTGGCTGTTTACGGTCCTTAAATATAGCGATATAGAATAAAGAAGTTGTTAAAGTCTCTATCTTACTTTAGAAATATGACTCATTTTACATTTGTAAGTGAAATAATTAAGCAAATATTTGCACAGAATGTCAATTTAGTATGCAAGCATGTCAATTTCAGAAGCATGCTACGATATGGCTGACAAACTTCCTCTGCTGTTTTACCCATCCATTATTTTGTTGTCTGGAGCCTATCCCAGGAAGCACAAGGTACAGATCTAGGTTTCTCTCTAAATGGAATGCCACTCTATCACAGGGTACATACACACAGACACACAGACAATTTTAGAGATGCCAGTAAGTCTTTGGATTCAAACTTGCAAGCCTGTAGGTATGAAGCCACAATACTACCCAATGAGCTCATTATCAATGTGTTATACTGTGCGACCCACTAGAGGTCGTCAGCAAAGACCGCACAACTTATTTGACAAGCGTAGAAAAAATTATGACAGTACAATCATGACACAATATCGTTTGTATCAAAATACTTTAGCTGTCCATCGAAATTAGAGTTTTGAAAATTAGGGCTTTTCAATATTTTAAGTGCATGGTTGTCAGGTTTATGATTTTAGAGCCATATACTGTATGTTCTAAATTTAGTACAATTATATTAACCATTCACTGTTTTAGGAGCAATATCATAAACTAAGAAATAAACTGTCATAAACTGTGTTGGTGGACATAGTGGAGTGAATCCTTGTTTGACTCATGTTCAAAAGAAATTAGGTTGTTTGCAATTTTTTGTCATCATTGCAGAATGTGTACAAGAGTAACAAAATCATAAAGTGTGTAGGGGGCCTAAAAATGCTTTCCTGGACACAGGAGGTCCTTGGGTAAAAACAGGTTGAGAGCCACTGTGACTGTGATATTGTACCTACCAAGAGCAAGAACCTGTGCTTGAGCTGCTTGTTGGGCTGGATGCAGCCATACTGGGGACCCTCATTGTACAGACTTCCTGTGGGGTCGAAGAAGGGAACATAGCCATTCCTCCCAGTGCAGAGGTACACCTTCTCCAGCTGCAGGGTGTAGGCCGTGCTTAAGCTCTGCTCAGGCTTCCACAGCACACGGCCGTACAACATCTGGCCTGTAGTCAGGTACGGGATGCATGAGGACCCATTATGTGAAATGGTTATTCAAATAATATAGCTGAAATAAAGTAGACTGTTCTTGTAAACTTGCTCCTGTCTATGAATCAGCTACAAATAAAATTTACCTGTGAATATCCTATTGACAGAAAGAAGGCTTTCGCATAGCGTAATTTCGTTGCTATTTACAGTATGAGCATGGGGGGGGGGGGTCAGTTGGTTAACAGCAGGATTTTAGGGAAACGCAGCCTTACAACTCAATAAAGACTAGACCTCAAGCAATAATAGAAGTCTGTCTGTCAATATTCATATTGCATATTCACAACCGTTGTTAGCAGGAGAAAACACCATAAAAAGGCCAGATACCCATGGAGAAGGTTCCTTTATAGTCCATCTCAGCCATGGACATGTCCACAGTGGCAGGGTCCATCATGAATACCTTCTCAGTATTGCAGAGATGGAATTCTGTGTTTAAGGAGTAGGCAACAGGAACTGGGCGATTTGTTTGCTGGAACGCAATTGGAACCAGGAACCTAGTATAGAACAATACATTATACAATGATCTGTATTCATGAGCTAGGGTACTAGGCAAATTGTTAGGTAGCTACTGAGGAGTTTTGTTGTGTTTGCTCTGAATGAGTGAAACATTTAAAATGCGGTGTAACGGCATACTTCTCAGGGGCATGTGCTGTGCAAGATAGGGGCTTGTCTCCAGGGTCAATCCAGGACTGGGTAAGCTTGACGGTGCATGGTATTAGAAATATAGTATATTCTCCAGAGTAATCCTTCCTGAAATGCACAGCAGGTACACTCAGGGAGCTGCCTACAGACCGGATGCACTACATTCAAACCCTTTCAGTATCCCAAAAGCTGCTGGCCAACCTGCTGTAGGAGCTGGTAGCCCTCCAGAGCTGGTGTGGCGTGTCAAAGGACTGGCTGCTCCACAGGAGCTGCAGATCAAAGCTGACTCCTCCCAGGTGCTCTGGGGCCATCACGTGTGACCTTTGACCTTTGAGTGTGTGGTGCTCTAGGACAAACTGACCTTAAACACACAGAAAATGCACCATAATATTATATATGTCAGGCAAGTGTGGTACTGTACAAAACATCACATTAAAACGTAATGTGAAACATACCTCTGAATTTTGTTTCCGTTTTAAATTCAATCACTAGCCGTCCAACTTCTATAATATATATTTTACTGATATGCAGTTTAGCTGAGAGTACACTGTCAGTCTGTATACCTAACATATGGAAAAAGGAGATACATGATTTAAAGGGTAAGACATGTCTATGAAGTAGTTAACAAATGTTAAAAAAAAAAACAAACAAGAACTGTGAGCTGGGGCATTTTCCTGCAGTCTATTTTCTTTTTCATTTTCTACTTGAGTTTTTACTGATTACAATGTTGACAGGTCAAGCTATTTAAAGCCTGTACAGAGATGAGAAGTGAAATGAAAAGAGCAAAAGATATAAGTGGGAGGATTTCTCTGGGGTTTTGGTGTGACCCAATAAGGTATTTTTGGTTTAATAATGAATATAAAATGAATAAATGGGTAGTTCCACATCTGATCACTTTCAAAGCAGACATCCTTCTGTGTTATGTTATCTCCAGGCTGTTGTACTACACAATCCACAGACATTACCTAGAAGTATCTAGAAGTATCTAGAAGTACCTAGAATTATTTCAGAGGACATGATGATATTTCAACCTGTCTAGTCATTAACGGGGCTGTGTACCTGTTCTCCAGAGCATGGTGTCATAAAAGAAGGAAAACTGCATCTCCGTTTGATGGTCTAGAGACGCCCAGCCACGAGGTGCCATCACGTAGATATAGGACACATAGAGTGGCAATCGAAGGGTGAGAAATGACTGTGCCGAGTCCCTCACCTGTCATAGACAACGCATTGGTAAACATATTTGCCTGTAAATTAGTGGGTACAGAACTTGTATACAAATTCCATGTTTGGCTGACTTTGCTTGTAATAGAAGCAGTTAAATCACAATGTTGACCTTGATAATAGTTACAGCAAATGCAAATCACAGTGCAGCACTTAGGTAAATTTCTTTTTATAGAGCATATTATATTTTATGTAGTACACAATAACCTTGGAGTTAAATACTTTGTTCAGTGATAACTGTCTGAATACAGTAATAATTCTAAAGCATTGCTCAGCAGTTTACATAATGAGAGGTCAATTTGGTGAAAAGTTCTTCATTAGCAAAACTAAGTTACAGTTTTTTATATATGTATATTGCAGAAGATACTGAATGTTAGAAAACAACATATGGCTTCACTTAGTAATTGTATTTAGTTTATTTCATAGAACATTAAGCAACAAAAAACAAACATGGGCTTAAGTAGTAGTTTGGTTGCTCAGAGTCCAGTATATTTTTAGGCTGAACAAACAATTTATTAATCAATAAATTACAAATATGCCAGAAAATATGCTTACATTATGTTGATGTTTTTGCAAGACTATGGTTTTATGGCTGTGAAAGTTTGTCAACTGTGCCATTTCAAAACCTATTCTCAGTATTTGCAGTCAATTCGATTCAATTGATTTTTATATAGCACCTTTGACAACAGTTGCCAGACGATATTTTACATGGGTGTGTTGTTAAACATTCCCACGCCAGTCACCATACAATATACCCATGTATTTATTCAGAAGGCGCACCTTGTTTGACTAGTTAATAGCTTATGAAATTAATGATCTGATTAAGTCAATAAAGTGAGCTGATGATGAAAGTGAACAGGCACATGGATTGGCTGAGGTGCCCCTGTGTCCTCCCAGCCAACCAATAAGATATCAGTAACTTTTGGTACCTGGAAGTCAGCCGTGACAGAGCCCCTGCACACATCGATAAGCTCTGCCATGTCGTAATAGGCTTCAAAGGTCCAAATGCAGGACTTCAGGTTAAGGTGTTTGTAAAGCCGGATTGTTCTGACTTCCCTCACGCTGGAATTGAACTGATAAGGCCGGTCATAGCCAGCACTCAGGGACAGAGTGTCCAAGACCACATTGTCCAAGAAACCTGTCTCTGAAACAGAAGTAAATAGATATGGTTGTTGCTAGTTGGTTAGTTTCTACTATTTTTAGGAAGAATGCACATATCATATCATTAAAGGAAAGAGTATTAAATGCAAAACTGATAGCGAATGCAAATATAATGCAAAACTATTATTGATTCATTTTGTGGTTTAGTTAACAGCAGGAGAGTACCCAATAGTTCTCATGTAGATTCTTTTTTGGAAAGTATTGACATTCCATCCAGGGTGTACTCTCGCCATGTGCCCTATGTTGCCTCCGATAGGCTACACGGCCCCCGTATGTGACCCTGTACTGGAAAAGAAGTTGTTCTGTTTTTTGTCTAGATGGATGGGTGTCCTACTCACCTGTTATGCCGTGCAGATCTTTGATGGTAACAAGATTGGAACATGTATGATGCTGGCGATATGTGGACTCAGACAGCAGCAAGTGTAAGTTGTTCAGGGGCATTGTGGACACTAAGGGGAACATGCCATCCTGATGTGGGATTTGCACTGAGATGTGGATCCTGAAGGACAAATATCAGTCAATTATTGATTCCTGAGGTTATCCTTTTTATTCTAGTCATAAATACTTGGGCCCAACTGGTATAAAAATTTGTTAATTTTAGCATCACTACAAAATTCCAATAACTGATATTGACTAATTTCATTTTATATACAGTAGCCCAAATTGGACACCAAGAGTCCAATGGACCAACTGCTATGATTATGTCAAACTCAAACATCACAAAGTCTTAAAATAATATAAAACAAACCACCTTGTAAGTTAAACTTAAAACAAGAAAATAAACTTTTACAATGATGAATTCAAAGTAACAAAAGCACCTTACAAATGAACTGTCCTCACAGAAAAAAAAAAAACACAGACAAAAAGTAAGAACTTCTTACTTTTAGGCAAGTGGGAGTCCAATGCTATTTGTCCATCTCTCATTACATGTATTTAACAGACACTTTTATTCAAAGAAACATATATATATTTAGTGAAAGCAGGGTGAGCCAGTCCCTGGAGCAATAGCAAGGTAAGAGCTTTGCTCAAGGGCTCAATGATGTCATCACTCTGCCAACCCTGGGATTTGAATGAACAACCTTCCTATAACAGGTACAGTATCCCAGTCTGCTGAGCCACAAACCACAGCTCTCTAGTATCTGTAAAACACTCAGCAAAAAGAATTTCTATTGATCTTCCACAATAGGACACACGCATTCTGTCATGGTTCCACCCTAGGCTGAATTACCTACAAATCTGGCTGAGAATGCTAAGCAGGGGTGGAATTTCGCTTAAAATGTTACAATCTATAATAATATATTTAAAATTTGGCAGATTGATCTGTAGGCACAATCCCCCCTCCTCCCTGATTGTGAATTTTACCGACAGCATTCCCACCCCGACTCTGATCAGCACGTGTTACCGCTGGCATCCTGCCCTTTGATTAGCATATTATTGATGTTCCATCATTTTTAATTCCCTCTTGTCTCTGTTTTGGCTCCAAAAACTGGCTCAAATGTCCACTTCAGGGCCTCTCTACCCATGTCAGCCCAGGGCCCCCAGAGAAGCTAATCCACCCCAGAGCTAAGTTATAATGCAGGAAGCCTAGCTACTCAGCATTTTCCTTAACCAGAGGGCACACTTTCTCATCATCAATGTTTAATGAGACACTATCAGTAGCTTCTCTGTTTTCCGACGACGCCATTAAATTTGTGGAGCTGAAATATCGACCGATTTTAATGGCCTTACATAAATACTCATATATTTAGTATTTTTATTCTTGAAACATACAGAGAAGATACCTTTAAATACACTACTTGTGTAAGCCTAAGATTTAATCCAACAACTTTCTAATGGATCTCACATCTTTCTTAGGGAAAAAGTTGCTGACCTGTTGGGATGTTCTTTGTGCTTGACGTCCAAGTATTTGAGCGTGCCAGTGAAGGACTGGGCCTGGAAGCCTCTGGCACCTCCTGCAGTCACTGGGGTTGGGCAGATGGAGCCCTCGCTGCTGATGGTGACAGTGTTGCTCTTCAGTGGGGTGCCCAGCTGGCTGGCCTCATCCAGGGCTTGGACCACACAGCGTACCCGGAAGCGTCGGCTAAAGTAAATGCTATCTAGCACCTGTACGACAGAGAAAACACATTTGTATGCCACGTGTTGGACATGAAACACTGGTAACCTCACTCATGTATCAGTCAATCATCAGAATAAGGAATTATAATACTGAATATATGTTCAGTGTTTAAGTACTATGAATGAAGGTTAGCCTAAAGAGAGGGAAACCCCTTTATTTAGTGACCCGAGAAGATTCACTTAGAGACCTTGTTCTGTTTGTTGTAGAGCTGCATTTGGATTCAGAGATGAGTAGGAATCTCTCCGTGGGCTCTGGAGCCTCTTCAGCATACTTTAACACGCAGCTGCTGGCATGTGCTGAGGTGCTGATGTTTCCCCAAATTAGTCACACTTATTAGCCTCTGATAAAATGTTGATTGGTTTAAAATTATTTAACGTGAGAAACTAAGTAAAAGCCGTATTTGCAAAAAAACTGAATGTTAGAAATGCATTGGCATTAAGTAGTACAGATGATAAATTGGAACAATTAGGCCAAAGGAATGGAATGGAATTTCAAAAGAGCAGATGTGCAGACAGCTAGAAATTGAATATGGTGAGCCAATTTATTATTTCATTAAACAAGTGGTTCTCGACCCTGGTCCTGACAGGTCACAACATAAGCCAGCTTTCAGCCTACCAGCGCAATTATGTGCTCCATGAAAGTAATTATTATGCTAATTAAACCTATTTAGTCCTCTTCCTCTTTAATGAGGTTATTAGTGTAAGCCAATAATAACCTTTTTAAAATGGAGAAAAAGCTTAGACATCTGCACACTGTTGCCTGCCAGAAGCAGGGTTGAGAACCCACTATGTTAAACAAGGTGGATAGCAATTCATTCATTCATTCATTCATTCATTCATTCATCATCTATACCTGCTTGTCCTATTCAGGGTCACGGTGGTCCGGAGCCAGAAGCTAGAGGCGCAAGGCAGGGTATAACCCAGAATGGAACGCCAACCCATCACATGGCACACACATTATTCACACACACATTCACGCCTACTGACAATTTAATAACTAATGTTAAAATGTAAATAATAATTTCACATTTATGTATTATGTGTTTTATAATTAGTAATAAGGGTATAATAAGTGCTTGAATAGCTAACAAAACTACTACAACAATGTACTTCTGATGACCTTACAAAGCTTGCAAGTGTGCCATATGTATATGGCATCACTGTTGTCCAATCACCACCCGTTTATCCTCACTGATATCCAATCACCACCGGTTCATCATCACTGATATCCAATCACCACCCATTCATCATCACTGATATCCAATCACCATCAGTCCATCATCACTGACATCCAATCACCACCCGTTCATAATCAGCACTCATTGTCAGTGATATCATGCAGGAAATTTTGGACATATGGGCATACGGCTTCAAACTATTTTCAATCAAAACTTTACAACTATTTTATAGCAGCTAAGATCATTGTTGGAGAACTTTCCACGTGGTTTGTAGTAAATGCAGGTAATATGACCTGTGACTCACCATGTAATTGGCACTAGTGAAAGGAGTGTTGTCTGTTACTGTTTCAAATGGGGACCTGGTCCCACTTGCATCTGTTGGGGCTGCCACCTCCCAGCCAAAGCGGAGGGAGGTGTGGCTGATTCCTTCCTCCCTGCAGCGCTTCATCATCACAGAGTACTTAGGATGGTGGGGATCACATGGGATCACACATACTAGGGGGTATCCCGATGAAGGAGACTTTAAAGTGCTGTCTTTCAGCACCTCCTGGATATGGTCATAATCAGACAGGGAGACCACCTGCAAAACATGCAAACCAAGGCGGCTTAGTTCTTATTTCTGCAAGCCAAAGAAAATATGTTTACACAATTAAACAGGAATTCGTTTCCATCAAGAGAAATATGAAAAAAGCTTGTTTTAGTTAAGTAAAAAGCATGTAGGTAGTGGGAATGTTTATATTTGTAGTAGAGAAGTGATGTGAATGACATTTCAAACAGTCAGCATAAGCTGTTGCCTGTGGGGAAAAAAATCAGCTCTCTTAGCATGAATACGATGTGAAATTTAACTTTATCATATCCTATTAATATCAATATTGATATCAAAGGGAACACAGTTCCCCTTAAAGCTTTTATAACGCATGTCTTCATGTACTAAGTGATAATTAACCCGTACAATGGGAGGGGCAGGAAAGATGAGATTTCCTGAAGACTGCTGATGAAGGATGGTGACTGTTGCCATGGTGATCTCTCCAAGTTCCGCCTCCTGAGGGTCACCCGGACCTAAGATAACTGAGAATGTCTTGTGCCACTCTGGGCCTTCACTGGACAAAATCTCGATGTTAAAGAAAATATGATCCATTCCTTCAGAAAAAAAGAAAAAATTTCATCATATACTATACTTTTTTATAAGCAATAAATCCACACATTAATTACATAAGTGAATTAAATTTTAAAGAAAAGCAATCATATTTATCTTACATCTTCAAATGTAACTAAGCATAACTACAACAGCAATGAATAAATCTGCAGTCAAATAAATGTCCCAGGTTATTAACTTAAAGAGAGACTGACCAGGATTGAACTGGAGAACCAAGCTTTTGGGACTGTAGTCCACACCAGATTTGGCTGAGCCATCCATGGTGCTGCAACGCACCACGGAAGTCTGATTCTGATCGCCTCTTCGGATCACTTTTATGCCCAGAACCCGTGTGTCCTGAGAAACGTCAGGGTCTTGTACTTCATACATCGCATCTTCAAATTCAACTGTGGGAACTGTAGGTGACAGCAGACACTGCTAGCAAAACAACCCTAATGATAAACCCATACCCAGTCTTCTTCCTCTAATTGCTTTCAGAAGGCAGTAAGGGTTTAATTATACTGTGAGTGATGTACAAGCACTTGTATCAGCAGATGTATGTGCTTATAAAACAGATGTGCACCATCCCAGTAGCACACTGATCAGATAATTACTTTGCCTAAAATTTAGCAGCTGCTTTTACTGCTTTTTTCTGTCACATTGTAAATCTACACCAGGGTTCCCCAGTTCCGGTCTTGGAGAGCCAGTGTGCGACACAGTTTGCAGATTTCTCTGCTCAAACACGCCTGATTTAGTGGTGTGTTTAAGAAGGGCAATCTGGGAATTTGGTGGCAAACTGGCCTTCCAAGACTGCAACTGGGGAACTCTGGTCTCCAGAAACTCCTTCACTTACCATCCTCATCATTGGTGATGGTGACAGTAGCAACACGATTCATGCCCACCAGAGCCGCAGTGGATCTGTCCGCCTCTGGATCCCCCAAGTGTACACGAAATGTCTCCTGGGCTTCGAATACCGAGTCGTCATGGATCCAGATACTGCAGTTTTTCACCTTAGAGAAAACAATGCTTTTACCATTTATACTGTGATACGAGAACCTGAATGACTACTTCCACAGCTTCAAAAGCTGGAGTGTACTGGATTACATTTTGTTTGCTTAGCAGTCACTTGTATCCAAGGTAAATTTGCAATAAAGTTTCCGGCTATTCAGAATATCCATTGTGGGTACATTAGTGGCAGATTTATGGGGTGGCATCTGCAACTCAATATAATTAATAATTCATTTTCATAAGAGTTCTCCTGAGTAAAGTCATGTCAAATATTATCTCCTGCGCACAGAGTACCGTGTACGCTGCCCTTTCAGAAATGAAGGTTTGTTCCACTTCAGTCCTGTCTCCCTTTCCATTCCTCTCGAGTAGTGATGGGAATAATACTAGGTTTATATGTGAATTAATCACTAAGATTATGTTGGGGTAAAACTTGGATCAGATTCAGACTTAGACATCCAACCAATATAATTTCCTTTCGCATGTGTGAACTAGGTTTAGCAGCATGAAATTACTTGTACTGTCAAAGTCAAATGATCTGCATTCTACATATTACACACGGTGACACCACATGCCTCTGCTTTGTCAGTGAATGTACATCTTTGAATTTACACTCCAGATGAAACATGTCCCATTCGTCATCTTGCCCCATTCAGTCTGTCATCTCCCTTTTGGCCAGCAGGTGTGGCTCCTAGGTTCTGGTGTTTTCCCCTACTCCCCTGTCTGCCACCTGGCTGAATGGGCTAAGTGTGCAGGTGAGAATTG
>JAODKN010000114.1:12355511-12366586 GCA_026774425.1 Petrocephalus zakoni
CTCCTAGGTTCTGGTGTTTTCCCCTACTCCCCTGTCTGCCACCTGGCTGAATGGGCTAAGTGTGCAGGTGAGAATTGTGCTTCCCTCCCTTTATTATCCTTTCTGGTTATCTCAGCTGTGTCTGGTTTTGTGGTAATGTTTTATCTTATTGTTACTCCTAGTGTTTTAGTTTTCAGGTCCTGTTTATTACTCTCACCTATTCCTTGTTGCCCCTAGTCTCTAGGGTTTGTGCTATTAGTAACCACCCACACCTGTCCCTCATCATGCCCTTGTTATCTGTGTATTTAAGTGCCTGTCCTCATTTCCCCAGTCAGTCATAGTGTTTGTTTCTTTCTTAGCTGCTGTGCGTCTTTCTTGCTTGTGTTTCCTCAAAATGTAATGTTAGTTCCCCTTATGTTAGCTATAGCCTAGTAGTTCTTGTTTCCTACCTGTCTTGATTTGACCCCTCGTGGCCCTTTTGATTCCTGTTTGTTATTTTGTTTATAACAAAATCCCCATTCTTCCTTCCATCATGCTCCACCATAACATTTGCATTCCCTTGAATGCCATTCTTGCAACACGTAGTACTGCAAAATTTTTTTGGCACAAATCTTGCTCATTCTCCCTTTAAGAAACCTTAAGCAACAACTTTTGCCTCTTGTGACTGGCTTGTTTTCACTGTTCATGTAAAGTGGAGTGCAACGCAATGCAATGCAATGCAATTTTATTTGTATAGCGCATTTTCACAACATTACATTGTCTCAAAGTGCTTTACATTATCTCTGACCACATAAGCCCTGGAGTGGATTTAGGGCAAACAGTGAAATTTAGCACAAGGATTAGCTCTCAAGTATGACTCTTTTCTCTTTGTTTGAAAATAATCAGATCGTTTGTAAAAATTACTTTCAGAATCACATGGTACATATGCTTCAACGCACCATCCATGAGAAAAATGTTAAAATATTACTTTCTAATGTTAAAATATTGCTTTCTATTTATGTAATCTCAATACAAGATTTATATCAATTATTCCCAAGGGTAATACCTTTCAAAATAATGTTTTTGACCAGTAACAAGGGTCACCAAGATGCTTATAATTCCAGGAAAAAACCACAATGCCAAAATTCGCGAACGTGACTTTCTTTAAAATTCAGTTGAAATTGCTTTGTGCTTGGTTAGCATCTTGTGACTGTCAGGAAGTAAATCAGACCATTTTCGTGCATTTTGTGCAAGTTATTCAAGTGTTTTTTGGGAAGGCCCTATTTATGTGGCATATAGCGGATAAAGACTACTTAAAGTGAGTGTAAAACATAGACTAGAATGCTGAACTAGAACTGTGCAACGAAAGTGGGAGAAAAGTAGTTAACAAATTATTATTATATTCAATAAAACTCCAGTGTTAATTAAAATTTAAAAATAACAGATCATACATATATACCTGTACATCTGAAAGAATGTTTTTGCACTGCACCCTCTTCAAATTTACATGCCACCCTCTTGCTACCCCACACAAAATTTTCTAGATCCACGCCTGGGGTACATCATGTCTACAGAATGAGTGTAGCTTAACAACCTATCAAAGGTACCACTGTTGGACCAGTCTAGAGCATGGAACCTGCAGACTAATGGACTGGAATTCCTTCTAAAATCCACGAAAGCACTACCTTCTCTCCCTCCAGGAAGATAATGCGCGACTCATCATTATTTCTTCTTTCCCCAAAGTCTTCTGCTGCCGAGGCTGACAGGTTCTCGGTATAACATCTGACAGAGGAGGTGAGAGTCAGGTCTCCAGAGCGGATGACGGGGAGCTGCAGGAGGTGGGCTGTCTCCTCCACCAAATAGACGACCTCCTCAAACTGCATACTGGGAACTAAAAATATAAATGCGATGGACAAAAATTGCTACACCATAAATATATCAAACGGGCATTATCCATTCCTATGAGGTTAAGGATACATACTGTCCTGAAAGGTGTCTACGATGATTACTGCTGCCTCAAATGGTTCAGTGAGCATCGCCCCCTCTGGTGAGCCGAGGAATACCACAAAGGATTCCTTCCCCTCAATGACTGGGCTTTGTGCATCATCCTTTATTGCCAAACTACAGGTCTGCAAACGCAAAGGCAGGTGTGAGTTCTCTTAGCATGGCATCCTCTGTTTAAATTTAGACTTATTAAACTCAATCTAACCCTGCAACATCAAAACAAAGCTGGCATGTAGTGTGGCCCCCAGCCACATAAGGGAGGGTAGATCCTGAGATGGATCAGGTGACCAGTTTCATCCACACTAATATGTTCCAAGCTACTTTATTTCCTTTCATTTGTATATATTGATACACCCAGTATTACTTTCACCCGAGGAATCTCAACCTTAGTATGCCACAAATCACAAGATTTGTAATCTGTGCAATGTAAGGAACCCTCTTTTGACCTGGAAGCATTGTTCTGAAGTTAACAATTTTATTAGCATCTGGTTGGCCACTCTCCTTCCCTCAGTCCCACGTGGGATGACAGATAAAGCCTCTGTTTAAACATTTCCATATTATCTTGCAATGAGTATCATCCATCAAACCTGCTCCTTCTCCCCAGGCTTGAACTCCACTTTCTTGGAGCTGGGGATGTAGTCCACGCCAGGTGTGGCAGACATGGGATCTGAGGGCCTTGTGGCACACCAAACAGATGCCATGGAAGAGAGTTTGCTGCCACGCCGCAAGACCGGAATCTCTACGATACCTGTGTGGAACAAGCGTACCATTTCACAAAGAATGCACTCCTCAGAAACTCTTTATTGTTACATTTTCATTCTTGGTTAGATTTAAGGACACAAAAATTTCTCTTTTACTTCACCTGCATCCTCAGCGTATGTAAAAGAGGCGTTTCCCAGAAATACAGTAGAGACTTCATTATGTCCATCGATCACTACTTTGGCGATGGCTATCTCCCCCAGACGGGCATTGTCTGAGACCTCAGACAGAACCAGCTGAAACTCCTTGAATGTCTCATACCCTGCAGTGTCATCTAGCTTGATGTCGCAGGTGGACTCGCTCACACCAACCCCAAAAATGATCCTGTTTGTAATGGCCGCTGCAAGGAAATCAGCACCAGGCTCCATAGCGTGTGTCCAGCTTTCCCAGGAGGTGTCTGAGGTGTGAGTGTGGCAGAGTGTGGACACAATGCTGCTGGTGTCACCTAAACAAGACAAGACACATTTCAATGATCAGAATCAAAAACCAACTGAATAGGAAACTGTAACGGCCCTTAAGCCAGGATCCACTGAACCCCAGTTATCCTATAGTTCTGTGCACAAATCTAAATATAATCAGCCAAAGAAAATGTTTAAAACTATTTACCTGGGTAGTAAGTGTATATTTGCTCAGAAAAGAATACAATGAAACATACAATATATGCAAATAAATTATAACAGATTAATGATTTTCTGTTCTCCAAAAAGTTACTGCTATCTTGCGGGATGGCTGTCTTCAAGGACACCCCAGCTAGCCCATGTATGAGTCAACAAATACAGTACATGGGTATATTGAACGGGTACTAAACATGCTGGGATGACTTTATAAGAGGTTTTGAAATGGTTATACTAATACATTTTGAAAGACATAAAATCAGTATTAGTTTAGTTTTAAACCAACATGACGATCATTTAAACAATGTTCTTTTGATTACCCAAAACTTGCATAGTACTGTATAAACATGAACGCTATGACTCGATCATATGATCATAGATCATACATGACACATGAGGTACACTGTCAGAAAAAAAACAGTACCGATTCATACAGTACCTTTGTGTCACTGGGGCTGTACCTTCAAGCGTCTCCCAACTCTAGCTGTAGGTAAATGTACCTTTTTATTCTAATTTAAGGTACAGAAATGGACTCTGAGCAACATTTTTTTATACCATTGGGGTACATTAATGTTGTCTGTACCTTTGGGGAATAAACTGTACCAGGGCTGTACCCTTTTTGCTGACAGTACAGAACCTTAAACTCATGGTCAATATAAATAGAGAAGGACATAATGTAGAACATTATAAACATACTAACCCTTTCTCTCGACAGGAGCAGACAGGAAGACTGCACCCTCACTCATGTGGTACACAGACTTTTGGAACTGCACGGTGGGTTTGTCCTCCATATCAGCAATGTGCACCACAGCTTGAGCTGCGTCACCCAGCAGGACACAAACTGGGCCACTCAGCTCCACGTAGAAGCTCTCAATATTCTCAAACACCTGGTCATCGTTGATAACAATGGTGCATACTGCAGTGTCTTCTCCAGGGTTAAACTTAATCTATAGCAGAGGGACAGATAAAAGGTTCAGCTATTTATATGACAGATACCCCCATCAATGTACCAAAACACCCCAAAATATCCCATTTATCAGATGCTTTTATCCAAAATGACAGGCAATTGAAAAGGTCAGAGTCAGCCAGAGCTTGAAGCAATTGGGGTTAAGGGCCATACTAAGTACACAATGGTGAAACTATTCTTCCAGCCTCAGGATTTGAACAGGTAACCTTCTGATCATGACCATAGATCCTAATCCACAGAGTGAAACACCACCTCACACCTGTTCCATGGCATAGCTCTCAAATAATTTCCTCAACTTTCCTTCCTCATTTTATCCATAAAAGATTAAGCCTTTAACTACAATATGACTTATATTTCTGACAGTGATAGACTGAAGACTACTAGATGATTCATGGGTACTGGGTCTTCAAATGGGCTCATATTTTTGCCTGAAGTTTATCTGGGTGATGTGCTGAAATTTGGTCAATATGCTGTTAACTGCAAGAAGTCCAGGATAGGCTATAAATTCAAGACATATTTGGATACAACAATCAATATAAGTAACTATATGAAAATAAATAAAACATAGAAGGGAGACTAGGAAATAGATTATATAATGTCAACGTCTCTAGGGACCAGACCCTGGTAAAAGCCAGCATCCAGGAGTATATATTGCATTAGAACTATACAACTCTACCAAACATGGGAAACTTCTCAATGGTTTGTAATGTTTCCCCAAGCAGAACAGGCCGCATAATGGTAAGCTGAAACCATGACTTGTTACTTTAAGAAATCTCACTATACCTCTGCAATAGGCAAAATTAATGTGAATCAGACACATTCTTTTATGTTTAATTTGACATAACTGTAATATGTGATTTCGGGTAATACTAACCCACTGGAATTAAAACAAGTGTCTGTATAACAAGCTGTATTGCAAAGAGAGGCTCAGTAGCTATATTGAATTAATGTAGAACTAGTCCTTATCCATCTTCTAAACACTTATCCCTGTCAGAGTCACAGGGGAACCTGGATATAATTTGGAAGCAGCAAAGAGCCCACATGCATGTCGTTAGTTTCAGGAGGATGGTGGAGCAATGTTTATCAACTTGGCCAGACAGTCCATATATTTGATCCCTCCCTGCTTCTAGTAGGGAGCTGGGAGGGAGGAAAAACATGGACTGTCTGGGGGTCTCCAAGGACTGGGTAGGGAAGCTGGGAGGGAACAAAAACATGGATTGGGAGTCTCCGAGGACTAGGTAGGGGAGCTGGAAGGGAGCAAAAACATGGACTGTCTGGGGGTCCCCAAGGACTGGGTTGAGAAACATTGTGGTAAAGTACCCCAAGGAAGCCTATGGGACACAGGGTGCAAGCTTCTTACCCACAGAGCGGAGACAGAATTTGAACCCCATAAGCATAGAGAAGATAGGCAACAGTGCTACTCCTTAGTCCTGATAATCAATTTCTGTACTAAGCAAGGCCACAGGGGTCCTATCCTGAAAGCTAGGGGCACAAGACAGGCAATAACTCAGGGTGAGGCACCAACCAACCCCAGGACACATACACACACCCACAGACCATAGTGCTCAGAAGAAACTGCACTGACATGGGGAGAACATGCAAATTCATTAGAAACAGAGCAATGTCAGAGACTTGAACCTTGGTCCCAGAGGGGTGCGGCTACAGTGCTGACCACTGCACCACCATGCCTTCCAGTCTCGATAATTAGCATGATATTACCAGTGAAATATATCAGTCATACAAGTGTAACAGCATAGCAGCTGGTGTTGCAACTCCTCCAAGGTCAATCCCTTTAAAACAAAAGAGGTGTGTCTCTGTGAAAGTGTCTTTGCTGCTCTACGAAGCAACATCCTGCGGTTCACCTTGAATCTTTCAGCTCCCAGTAGATGCACCATACCTGCTCAGCAAACTCCACATAATCCTGCAGGCCGGGGCTGGCGACCACACCAATAGTAGCTGTTCCCTGTCCAGTCTGGCACGTCACGGAGGCAGGCTGCATAAGGTTCCCTCTCCTGTTCACTTTCAGTGTCACAGAGCCGGCGTCCTCCCTCACATTGTAGCTATACATAATTACATGACTGTTACATTAAACATCGTAATAACTACAAATGAACCTGAACATGGTCAGAGACCCCTAGATTATTTGAACAGTCATGAATAGTCGAGAGTAGTCATCAAATCACCCCTGGATTGACCTGGCCTTGACACAAAAGTTAAAATACATATGCCAAACATGCACTCACCTTGTACGTTCAAAGGCGACAACAGACCATTCGATGTGGAACTCACTGCCATTTATCTCATTCCCTTTGTTGTCATTCACCGAGAAACTGAAGCTATCCAAGGTTTCATGGACACTCTCCACATTGAGGACATAATAAATCAGCCCCAGGTTAATATCAGCTGCAGGGCCAAGATCATAAACATTGATTTATTTATATGTTATACACAATACAAATAAAACCACTCCTTGATTTGATTCAAAGAAGTTTGCTTCGCTACTTAAAATTGTGTGGCCTTTTAGGTTTACTTTTCTTAAGCTATTATTATTTGCACATAATGTTAATGTACTATAGTTTATTTCTGTGAATAACCAAACAAAAATAATGACCTTATTAATCAATGTTAAAAGCAAAAACCAAGCAATAAATCTGGGCACAATCTGCAGCAAAGGACGACACAAATACCTTGTGTGAAAGTGTTAATAGCCATTCCACTGTCGTATTTTGTCAAAACTCCATGTTTAGGCACAATTACGACAGTGTATGTCAGCTGTCTGTCATCCACCTCGGGGTTTACTGAGAGGAGCCCCTTCTTGGAGATAACACTGGCCACCTGAGCTCAGAAAATGTGCAATTTATGTTAAAATGCTGACCACAGAGCAAGTGAAATGCTTTTTAGTAACTACAAAATCCAGTAGGGGGAGTAAGTGAGACACTTGACAGTTGTTCGTTGTTCCACAATAAGATTGATCATCACTCTATGTCTGTCTGTCTTTCTGTCACTACTATTTAATAAACACAATCTGTCATACATTCACATTAAGGACAATCCCCTAAAGGAAAGAGCAGTAAAAGAGCTCTGAGTTGTGACCCTGTGTTTACCTTATTGTCCATGTAATCTAGACACTGCAAACCCAGGTTAGTGACAAGCCTCAGCGCACCATCCTTCACTGGAGCAATAACACTGTTCCTCTGGGAAACTGCAGAAACATTCTGTAACACATATAAGAAAGAGCTGATAGGTAAACCATGTGTTCCATCCATCTTCCAGCCTCCTCTCCAGGCCAGGGTCACGGGGGGCCTGGACTGGAGCCTCTCCCAGGCTACACAGGGCACAGTGCAAAGGAACACCCTGGATGAATGTCCATCCCTCACAGAGCACATACACACATTCGCACACTTGTGTGCCCCTGCAGTTAACCTATACAGCATACGGCAAGAACATGCAAAATTCACAAACACGGCACATGTGAGATAACAGTGCTACTCATAGAGTCACCATGCAGCCCCCTTCAGGCAGCATATTTGCACATGTATACATATGAGAACTTGAATTTGGTGCATGAAACTGCACACCAGTTAGATCAAGAGATTTGCTTCATACAGTATGTGCTTCAGGCAGCATATTTGCACATGTATACATATGAGAACTTGAATTTGGTGCATGAAACTGCACACCAGTTAGATCAAGAGATTTGCTTCATACAGTATGTGTCAAGCCCTGCCAGCACCGAAACATAGACGGCATTCAAAGGTTTAGGTGTTTATAAATTGGCAAATCTCTTAAGTATGGCCAGCAGTTGGTTTTATATCAGTCAGTCCATCCATTCAACCCCACCCCCCGGCCTGAGATTCGTCACTCATTAAAAGGATGCTGCAATAGTTAAAAGGATTATTGGGACGAGCCCCACAGAATATAATGATTATGTTCCCACAAAATTCCAGTCGGGAATAAAGAGGAAAGGGGGAGAGGGTGGCGTTTACTGACAATGTATGTGTGAGGAAGGACGTGCAGCGAATATCTGGAGAGGCCTCATATGATAGCACATGGCAGTGTGATCATAATGCAGCAGATACTGCTCTAGCATACCAAGAAGAAGGGAATGGAAAATCACTCCAATTGCTTCAGCAGATAACAAATAACAAGGTCATTTCCATCAGGGCCACTAGGTAAAAGTGTGGTTTACAGGGACTCTTTTCAGTTCCAGTACTTCATTCGGATTGTTCCAGGAAATAGTTGTTCATATGCAGAAATTTTATATTAATCTGGATAAAGGCATCAACTAAGCAACAAAATAACAGCATACTTGTCGCCAAATATATAGGTATTGAATGTATCACTGTTTAATCTATTTTTAGACAGTGGCTAATAATACTTGCTGGGGATGAATAATCTGTGTGATGTAACACAGTCAGACTACAAATGGGTATTTATGCAGCACAAGGGATCCTTCTGCTTCCTGACTGTTCTACTTACCTCGTTCCCTTGATCTGCCCCTCGGCGGACTCCATCACCATTGTCACGGTTGCGCCTGGTGACTGTGCCAACCCGATGGTGACGGCGAGGGACCGATGCAAGCCTCAAGGCAAGGGAATCCACCTGGGAGAATTTAATAAAGGAATTAGAATTGCGGTCAAGCTAAAAAAGAACTGGGGAGTGTCTCCCCCACAATGCACTGGCACACACTTGCGGTCTCTTCGAGGCATTAATGAATTCCGGCGGGATGGCATCCTTCATGCCTAAATGCTTCTTCCCTCTTTTTCCTTTTGCAAGGACCTCCCTCCCTCTGTCTACAGGCGAAGTGGTAACAGTGAATGTCTCTGTGATCTGCAGAACACAAACAAAAGTGCTTTGAAGACATTACTCTCAAACAAACCAGTGATGTGAAATTTTGAGATCTGTGAGAAGATTGCACGAAGTCATTAAGAGAAAATTGCCTACTGCAACTGGTTTACAAAGAAATGGTGTCCAAATGAGTGAAAAACTCCTGAGTGTGCAGGCTAAGCCATTTACCCAGGCCCATTTTATTTTCATCAGGTCACTGTGTCCAAAAAAGAACTGTGCATTCTTTACCAGCCTCACCTCATTAAAGCTGTCAGACAAGGTGAAGGAGAATTCATCGGAGTGCACATTTTCCTTGCTGTTGTGTGTAACCTGGATGTTGCGGCGTGTCAGACTGCCTGGAACAAAGGTATTCATTTGTGTCCCTGAAACATAATCAAGCAGAAAAAAAATTGTATGAATCCAAACAAAAGAAACACCTGCCCACCTGTTGAGTTCCTCTGCGGCCGACCCCTTGTAATTTTGTAATCTTGTGGTGAAGACAGGTAAAAACAAGCCATAGATAAACAGGCTGGTAGTGCTTACAAGTTACCGTTCCTCTCGTCACATATATTGCAGATTTAAGTGACTTTGGGAATGCTGGGCGCAAGACAGCTTATCATTATTTCAGACAAACACCATTATTGTTAACTGACAGGCATCTCTTTGTATTCAAGCAGATTCCTCCGCAACAGTTCGCACTGCTCATTGTAGAGTTGATGTTTACACAGTTATGAATGCATCCTACAATACAGCTCTCGCTTCATAAGGGGCTAATCTTGTGTGCAACAATGGAAAGATGGAGCAAACTAAATGACAAGCACAGGGGAATTTGTCCTCTGGAGGGTACTGTATTACGTTTCACTATAAAGGGTAGGGGGCATATTAGAGAGAAGTGAAATATTCATAACCCAGAGCTATTATTTACATCAGTAATGATCTATCTGGAAGCTGGCAGACACATTATTAGAGAACAGGCACAGGCACGGACACACTAATACACATATGCACTCATACACACACACTGCTGAAGAGTCAAGGCATTGAGGAGAAACAAATTGAAATTCATGAAGAGTGTAATGAGTCCAGCGCTTCTTGTCACAGGGAAACAGGCACAGAAGCTGTTTTTTTATTTTATTTTGGAAGGATGCCTGATCTACAGCGCTGGCTATTTCTAGGAGATTCTAAAAGTGATTACTGCTGCATCATTGATAGAAACTTTAATCCGGGTTGTAATGATGCTGGAGGAGACATCCAAGGAGCCAAAATTTTTTTCTGTAAAATTCTAAACTGGGTAGAATAGTTTAGAGAGAAGATATTGGTGTCAAGTCCAGGGTATTTTAACATAAGCATATAAAGGTGTAAAATCCAAAAAAAGATGTAAGTACATGTCCACCTTGGTATTTTTATCCTGTCCGCTAAATAAAAGTTTGAATCCGTCTGCTTGTGCTCCATATGCATTAAGGGAGAAAAACAAAAAAATCTATGCACTTCTTTGGACTGCTGCAAATCATTTGTTGTATTAGGAGGCAAGGGGTGAGTGGCAGGTCATGAGGCTGAAGCTGTAGCTGCGACTGGAGTAGTTACGCGCATCCTTTTGAAGTTCCTTAGAGCTTCATTGCTACAGTATGCACTTGAGTCATATTAAACAGTGGAAAGGCTTCACGGTGGAGTAGAGGGTGATTTTTCTAATGCTTTTCCCTGTCTCTGCCTATTACTGACTCATGTCTTTCAGTATATCTGCGACTACGGGACTTGACTCGTAAGGTGCATCTTTGTATGACTGAGAACACTCCTGTCTGTTCACCCCCCCGATTCCTTAAGTCAGTCCTGCTTCCTTAGTTTGTGTACATTTTGCTTAGAAGTTTATGTATACATGAATTGCTGCCTGCTGTCCTCATTAGGACAGAAAGGTACTGTATATATGCGTGTGTGTGTGTGTGTGTGTG
>JAODKN010000114.1:12424760-12446062 GCA_026774425.1 Petrocephalus zakoni
CTTTTAACTCGTCACGAGCACCGCTAATCAGTAATGCAGCTGTGAGACAGGTAAGCGTGTGACAGAGAAACGTGCCTTTTAACTCGTCACGAGCACCGCTAATCAGTAATGCAGCTGTGAGACAGGTAAGCGTGTGACAGAGAAACGTGCCTGCTCCTCTTGGTGTGCCATTCTGTAGCAAGAGAGAAACGCTGCTCAGCCTGGAGAATAAGGATCTCGGAAAATAGGGAAATAGCCGCAAACAGCCGTCTGAATAAAGAAAGGCAAACTGCCTCTTTTACAGGGGAGAACAAACCATCTGTGGCTGCATCAGGCACAAAGGGGGGGTTCTGCTCCCAGAGTAACTGTCACAATAACAGCAGAACACTAATGTTTGGGGAGAACAGGAGCGAAGATGAAATGCAGTAATGAGAGCATGAATAAATGACAGAGAGAATCAAGGAATGAGTCAGAAGCGGGTGACAAACGAGGACACAACCCTCTCGCCTTCTCAGGAGTGCTTACCAGCTTGGCACTCCGGGCAGCAGCGCCCCTCCACGGGCAGGGCGAGGGTGCCCACGGGGCAGGGGTGACACACGGGCCGGTAACAGGTCACCCCGGAGCCCAGGCACTCGCACACCCGGCAAGGCCCCTCCCACCACTCAGCCAGGCTCTGTGGAGAAGAGGCCAAGCAGAGGATGCCATCTAGGAGCGCGAGGGGCAAAATGAAAGGCTTAACAATGCTGTTTTGGGCTTAACAGTCGTTAGAAATACTGCACGATGGAAGTTATGTGCGGCGTGCGGGACAGATACAGAGCTGCTCCTCATTAGAGGCCGACCTTCACTTGTTTGACATCTTACTCTGTATGATTATGGTTATATAAAAGTTTGGGTTTCCCAAAAAAAAAACCATGATATGAGGTCAAAGCAAATTAATACAAAGCAAAGGTAAGTTTATTCAATATTATGATTCAGTGACAGAATGCAGAAAATATATGCATATATTAAATATATTTAGAGGCATTAATGATTAAAATCTGCACTAGACATAGTGTGAGCAGAAAAGCGAGTCCATGAAAATGGGGCCCCTTTGTTGTCTTGCATTAACGTTCCCTTTGCACCAACCGGGACAAAAATTAATGCATATTCAATAGACACCCCAGTGAACATCAGCTGGCTATGAGCATTAATGGACTACATGGTTAGAATTAAAATTCTGCTTCCTCTTTCTATCAACTGTGATCAGTTAAAAACTGCATGTGCTGCTGTAATAATAGATTATTAACGCAAGAAGGCATTAAAAATTGCACTGAAAATGTGTGTCTACAACAAATACATATCTGCAGTTTTGAAAACAGTCTACAACAATAAAGACTGCACTATATCTCTGCTAAACCAGCTAAAACAAATACTCTTTTTAACAAGATCTCTTTGTCTTCAAAATACTAATAAATATGTCAACAAATTCCATATGAAGTCATAGGATCAGAATTCACCATAGCGCCATGCTCATACGAGTATGATTTAATAAACCTATTACATGAGCCTGTTACCTTCTTTATTTTTCCTTTGTAGATACAGACCATTCCTGCAGTCCTGCATTCTGCATAGCACCTTCTTGGTGAGTGGACCTCTCCCCACTGCAAAAGATTTGCTAGCTTTAGCGTTACAGTTAGCGTTGGATAATAATACATTCATAAATGAAGATCTCATCACAGAAGTATCATGTTTCAGCACAGACAACAGCATGTCATCAAGGCTGGAAATTAGATTCAGGGTGAAATAGCAGTTTGAACAATTCTTGCACTGGTGATGATTTTTTCTTCTTCAACGACATCTTTCAGAATATATCCGCGGGTGATACATTCCAAGACCTAGTTATACAGTACCGTACTCTCTCAAATAAGAGGGATTCTGACGTTTTAGCCTAAAAGAGCAATGGAAAAAATATCACTCTCAAGGGATGATGGAGTAATATAAATAATGCTTTTTATACACATACACTGTGACAGTGTGGGTATGGGAGCAACACCAGCACAAAAACAAATCTAATGGACAGGCCCAGAATTCTCACTGGGGGGACACGTAGGCCAGCAACAGATATATGTTTGGGCAGTATGGACCAAATATCATATAAATATGTGATATAATCTCTCCAGCATATCCAGGCTCTTCCTGGTTGGACATGCCCGAAACACCTCCCAAAGGAGCCATCCAGGAGGCATCCTAGATAGATACCTGAATCACCTGAACTGGTTCCTTTTGATGCAGAGGAGCAGAGGCTCTACTTTGAGCTCCTCCCGAATGTCCAAGCTCCTCACCCAATATGTAAGGCCGAGCCCAGATACCCAGTGGAGGAAACTAATTTCTGCCCCTTGAATCCTGCAACAACGGACCCCGTACCCCATCCTCCGGAACCACCCCCCACAGGACCCCCCGAGGGACATGGTCGTATGCCTTTTCTAAGTCCACAAAGCACATGTAAACTGGTTGGGCAAAGTCCCATGAACCATCCAGTAACCTCATGAGGGTAAATAGCTGGTCCAGAGTTCCGCAACTTGGGCAGAATTTGCATTGCTCCTCCGGGACCTGGGGTTTGAAAAGGCGGATCCTCCTCTTCAGTACCCAGGGAGACTGAGTGTGATCACCCTGTTGGAACACATCCTCCAGTCCCCTTTCTTAAAGATTTTGACCACCATTCCAGTCTGTCAATCCAAAGGCACTGTCCCCAACATCCATGCAATGTTGAAGAGGCGTGTCAGTCAAGTCAGTCAAGACAACTTGACAGAACAAGACAATCTCATCAACTCACAGAGCCTTGCCACTGAAGAGTTTTTTTGACTACTTCAGTAATTTCAGCCCTAGAGATGGCCATGTCTCCCTTTGAATCTTCCAGCTCTACTTCCTCCAAAGAAGGCGTATCAGTGGGATTCAGGATGTCCAGGAAATATCCTTTCCACTGCCTGACTACATTCCCATTAGCAACACAATTAAGAAAACAGGATTAAGGCTGTGGAATGTGGAACCCCAGCATTCCGCTGTCAATGTTCTTTCCCACAATACAGGTCATATGATGCAAGTGGAAAAATATGTGGCTCTTTCGCAAACCTTATATGCTTAACAGGTTAGCAGAGGATTGCCCTTGATGGATGGCTCAGCTAGTAAAGCTAATAAACCCACCCAGGTAAATATTTATGGGTTGTGCCTGATTAATACATAATTAAAACTGCAGCTGGTTACATAAAAGAGCGTCACCACGCATACAGTACCTGTGCACGCCAGGCCCCGCCCCTCTCAGCGCCCTGGCACCGCACTCGGCCCGCTCTGCAGGTGCAGAATTCACAGCCTGCTCCGCTCCACGTCTCTTCGTGGTAGCGCACTACAGTCCCCTGCAGACACGACCCTTTGAGGGACAGGTATTCCACACAGCTCCGGCCTGTGAGGGTCGTCCCGTTTCGGCCCTGGTAAGAAAGACGCAGGGAACAGCCCGGAGGAAACAAGGAAGAAATGATAGATCTGGATTTCTACACTTCCCCTTTGTCTAAGAAGACACCAGCGGAGATACAAGTCACTGCGAGGCAAAGAACACTGGCACACTGGAGGCAACTGAACGTAAAGAAAATATCACAATAATCACATTATAATCACTTCATGTATTTTTTTATATATATTTTTATTTGTATTAATACGTGTTAAAACTGTTAAGGTATGTTAGGATGATGAGGTATATTTACATGCTGATTATGAATGTTGTCAGAATGCATTATGAAGATGCGCTAAATGTTCTATGAATGCATAATTAATGCATTATGTAGGTACAGTTAATGTAAAGTGTTACCAAAATTTCTGTGTTGACAACAGACTATTTTCAGCCCCTACAAGTGCAATTCCCCTTCCCAAATGAATAAGACAGCAGATTATGTGACAATATATCTTCCATTATCATTTCAGAATGATAGTAAGCGGTTCTCGTGTCCAGCATTGTTAAATCTGAAAGACGTAAAGGAGTCATCCCAGACAGTACACTACAAGGATGTCAGACCAGTCAGATAAGAAAATAAAATGAAATAAAATAGCCTGAAATGAGCCTTCTGTGCCACAATACATGAAGCCAGATTGCCACAAAGAGCTGAACAGCTTTCAAACTAGAGATCACAGATTACAATTCAAGTGAAACCCATTCATGTGGCCAAAAGCTTTATGAAAGAACGAGCTATTTTTATTCATTGTGTTCAAACACGAGATCTGAAGAGTGAGATCAAGTGGCCGGAGTTAGGAAAAGGATCTTTAAACGCGGGTTCCTCAGAAAGCTGAAGGTGGGCTGTCAGAATACCATGATGCTACAATGATAAGTGGATCGTTTCACAAGAGCCATACGGTGCTCTGCTCCACAGGGTGATATTAGCTATCGCTGTACTCCATAAAACGCGTCACCTGCCAAAAGGCGAGGCGAAAAGCAAAGGGACCAAAGATAACAAACTTTGCCTGATCTTAGGGACTTTCAACCGAACGTCATTCAAACACACAAATGTATTTAAATGTGCAGCGGTGTTCATGCTAAGTATGTGTGGGCAGCACACACAGAAGCAATCAAGAGCAGTAAAGTCCACAAGATCAAGACTTCAAATTATATTCATTTTTAAAAAAGATTTTGACTATGCTAAAAATACATTAGACCTTAATTAAAGTGATTAGCTAACTGGACAACCCTGCGGAAATACTTACTACCAGGGAAGAATACAGAAATATTAAGGGGATGCCTAGAGGGGCATTTGCAGCGTGAATGTATTTGTTATTTGTTTAGCAGACACCTAACACCAAAAGCTAGCTGACAGACAAGTAGCCAGAGTGAGTGCAGCTTCAGCAGCATAAACTATACTTACGCTACACACAGGCAAGTGAATAACGCAAAGTACTAGCAGATTTTGACACTCACTATATTACCAGCAGACGACATATAAGAAAACAATGTATGTCAGTTCTAATGCAGACTTTCCAATGCGTCAGCTGAATCCAATTAGCGGCTACTGACCTTTTTGTAGGAGTGGTGGAGACAGGTCTGCTTCTGACAGTGTGCCTGACCCCACTGGCAGATGCAGGAGGTGCTGGCATTTAGCAGCCAGAGCTCTCCGCTCTATGGAAAACAAGAGGCTCATTAACAATGAACATAAACATTTCAAGTGATGAAACATTCTTTCATTTGAAGCCTCCTGCAGCTGCATGCACACAACACAGAACAACAACACATTGCCTGGAAATGAAAAGAAAATGTTCTTAACAGAGTTAGAGCTTTATTCCAGGAAGGCAATTTAGCCCACACTGTCATTTCTGTGGTGTTAAATCAAGAAAAAATTATTCTGCATTGGAAGCTATATTAGTATGTGATATTCGACTTTGATTTATCAGCAGGGATTCTGAATTATTATACTAATAACACTGTTATAATTATTAATATAAGTAGTGTGACATGCAGATTCAGTGATGACGGAAAAGGTTTTTTATATTTCACAACAAGTTCACCAGGGATATAGCTTTGCTCAGATTAGAAATGAAAGACATCACCTCTTATTGGCCCCATGTAGACTTGGTTAAAATGGATCTCAGGTGATTGGATCACAAGTACTGTAGACGCTGCTAAAAACAAGTGCAAAAGACCACCAATACGCGCTGAGATCTGATCACTCAAATCACTTCCCCGGGTGGTTTGGGGTGCATTTGACCATGTGTCTTTTATAGTGCAAAAGCTAATGCATCCTGACGTGTCTCTGATAAGGACATCACAATTACTGAGCGAGTAACAGAACCTGAACACAAATGGTCAGCTGGACATCTTGGAGACACACGATAGAGACAGGTGTAAATGGCGATGTGTCCAAATGACCAAAGATGCATTTTTAAACCAAGTAAAAACAGGGCCATCAGGTGGCAGATTCTGTCATTTTTAATGAAATGGTCCTGTGATGTTGACAGGGCAAAAAGAGTCTCTTTTTGCTGTATCTATAAGAGCACAACAGAAACTCAACTTGGACAATATAACTGATAAGATACTCGTTTTTACCCTCTATTATTTTTAAAATTTCCTTCCCAAATAACCCGAAAGTGACAACCTTTGGTGTTCACCCAGGAGGACCTAATTCCTCTCAGAAATACATTAGCAATGTTAACGTAACTTTGTGGTGTGGTTACCTTGCGCTTTCGCCCGTCCACCTGACAGGCACTTGGAACACATTCGGGGCAACATTCTCCAGCACGCATCACCAGGTGCTCATGCTGTCGAGAAATACAGGACAATCCAGGGATTCGAAAATAAACTGAGGCCATGGCATCAATTAAATCCATTTTGTTTGTTTATCTGTCTACTTTCTACAGTACTTGTCATTGTAACTGTCGCAGAAACAGCCTACTTCTGAAGCACCAAGCCTGCCTGAAAAGCAGGGACTCTGGCCCTCTGTCGCATATTTCGGAAGGGATGGATTATTTTTTGTTTCATTAGCTTCAATAATTGCTTTCCACCACCATGAAATGCCTCAAGACCTATCTGTTCCATGAATACCTCTACTAGCAAAATGCTTCTTTACATTCCCTGAATGTTATGTTGGATTTTTGCTTGAATAGTCTTATTAGGTTCTCGCTTTGTTAGAAGTTCTTGCATATTTCCTACCCACACTGCTGACACTCGTACCTGAGCATTCAGCCTGACTGCATTTATGCCTAGTTGACTCCCTGACAGCATGTACGTTTGTAATGTACTATTTGATTATTCGCCTGTACATCACTTTTGACAAAAGTGTCCTGTAAATATGTAAAATATTATCAGGGAATACTTAGGACCTCTCAAAACACAGTGTTTCTCGTTCAAACGGGACATGCAAATGTGAGCAGTCCTCGGGAAACACGGACCCGCCTGCATGCGACAGGGGGACACTCGGCCACAAAGCACTGGGCCTTCCCGCCGCTGCAGAAGCACTTGGCGCAGCGGGCCGGCCACCACTCCTCCCCGTCCCCATATTCTTGGGTTCCGACAAAGCAGGAGGCTGTGAAGAGGGAAGCCATGAATAAGTAACGGCAAAAGGGAGATGCGTGCTACAGCCTGGACACATGCTACATCTGCATTATCCCAGCATCCTTCCGGGACTGAAACGATGCCAGAACCCCATGCCCAAGCAGGGTTGTAGGCTAGAAGACAGCTGTTCATGTGCTGTTAAAGGAGGAATCAGAATGTGTCATCCACAGGAAAGTGGCACAAGAGCCCTGGGTACCGTCCGGGGCAGAATGCATGTATTACACAAATTGGAGACATACCCAAGAAGCTCTCAGTCAGATTAGGGTGCAAAACATCTGTTTATTTGTATTTATACAGTTCCATGGAAAAACAATAGTGCAGTTGCTGGATAGTATGCTTTTTTAATCTCTGTTTTCACTCTTCTGTTCAGATTATTCCATAAAAATTTCATTGGCCAGAGGCCTGGGGACTGGACAGACCTGGACATTTGTTTGAATTGTACTCCGCATTCCTTCTCGTAGTTTTTGCACAACTCAGAGGTGTGCTTTACATCATTAAACTGCTAAAGGACTGCTGCTGTATTCTTCATGGACTGGCATACCTTTGAAGTATGCTTTGATAAACAACCCGTTTGACATTTCCGTGGATTTCGTAAGAATCACCATCTCTGTCACCAGCAAAGCAGCAGTGGTTCCCAGACACTGACTCCCCCACTGCTGAGAGCAGGAGCCACACGTATACAAACCAAACCTGACGATTTGGCCCAAAAATTACTTCTTCTGGGACAAGATGATGTTTTCACACTTTTTACAGGTACTGTGAAATAAATTATATAAACTAAATTTTTCCACCTGTTTTTTTTTTTTCTCATCCTGCTATATGCATTGTATAAAAAATTAATTACTTTTAGAAAATAGATAATTAGATACTCCTGCTTGTTAACGTAAACAGCCTGTTCCACCAAACAGCAAAGCATGTGGCTACAACTGAACACGCAGAGCAAGCAGAGAGGGTCAGGAGGTTCAGTTACAGTCAACGGCATCTCTGTGGCCAAAAACACCTTGTTAACAAGAGAGGTCAGATGACCACGGCCAGACTTGCCAAAGTTAACGGGAAGGCCACAAGGCCATTAACCTGCTTACCACACATTTGATTTATACCTTTACTTAAAGATCATTTTCACATTTAAGAACTGAAAATGCAATTCTTATTATAATTCAAAAGGATTGCTTTGAATGGGTGGTTCTTCAATTCTGCAGCTGCATGTTTAATAACATATGATGCTCGGCTTGTCGTGCATTAACCCTTAGCTAGTGTATTCACCGGAGCACTCCCCAGGCAGGACCTCACCTCCACTACGAAAGCATTCGGGGCAGCGTTCCTCGGTGCTGCTGCTAACCCGCATCTCGCCGCTCCCACACGGGCAGCGACGGGCCGTGCAAGACACGTTCCCATGAGAGCACATGCAGACATTGCATCCAGAGTCAGTCCATCGACTTCCATGCTGTGTAAAAACATTCATGTGTGAGTGTATTTCAGCCATCTCTTTTTGATAAAACATTACTCCAAGAATTCTGAGGGAGAGATTCACTCTGCTGAATCTCACTAGATGTGATGGCCGCTACTTTTTGTAGCTGTTTTGAGGACTTTTTTCCTGTTTTAAGGTATGCATTTAGTGTTTAAGCCCTCAATCTTAAAATGATGGGTAACACTTTACTTAATGCGTCAAAAATAAAATAGTATTCTACAATTACCTATGAATTAATTAACCACAATCAAAGTCTTACAGACCAATCTCATGATAATTCATCATTAATGAATCATGATGCATGTTTTATTTCAAGCTGTTACTATATTTGTAACTACATCCGTTAATTCTGTAAACTTCTGTGAACTACTGAAGGAACTACTAAAGGAACAAATCATGAATAATACAAGGTAAATACCGACCTCATATCTATTCATTAATAAATGATGATGCATCTTTCATCCCAAACAGTAACTATTTACTATGGCATTTACTATATTAGTTCATGATTTGTACTTCAGTAGTAACTGATTTACTATGTTTCTTGTGCCCCCTCAAGTAAAGTGGGTACCACTTTACAATAAGACTACCTTCATAAAGGCTTTATGAATAGTTTATAATCAAAAGATTAATTGGGTTGCAAAACTTTGTAAATTGTTAATAGACAAGTTATAACAGCTTTCTGACTTAAACCCAACTGAAAACATGTGGACAATGCTGAAGAAACAAGTCCATGTCAGAAAGCCATCAAATTTAACTGAACTGCACCAATTCTGTCAAGAGGAGTGGTCAAAGATTCAACCAGAAGCTTGCCAGAAACTTGTGGATGGCTACCAAAAGTGCCTAATTGAAGTGAAAATGGCTAAGGGACATGCCACCAAATATTTGCACTGCTGTATGTATATTTTTGACCCAGCAGATGTGATCACCTTTTTTTGTTAACCCATAATAAAGTCATAAAAGAACCAAACTTCATGAATGTTTTTTGTGACAAAAAAGTATGTGTTCCAATCACTCTATCAGAGAAAAATGAGAGTTGTAGTGGAAACTCAAGAGAGCCATGATATTATGTTCTTTACAAGTGTATATAAACTTTTGACCACAACTGTACACTGCAAAAGAGAGCCTCACTGTAAAGTGGAACCGTAAAGTGTTACCAGACTTTCGATCTGAATCGGCTCAGCCAGACAATATTTCTGGTGAACATCGGAAAGAGCTGCATACGTTCACCTGAATAAGAAGCCAAATAGCAGGACTATTAAAAGCCAGTGCTAAATGGGGATGACTGGATACATTTAGACTAGCAATGTTTGTAAAATAACATTCTAACATCTTCCTTCCTTAAACCTGACTTGTGAAGGATTGCTTTTTATACCTCATAAATGGATCCTTCATGCTGACAATAACCTTGAGAACGCACACACTCCAGACAACATTTGTCGGGTGCTATTCTTAGCCTCTCTCCCTGCAAAATAATTAAGATTATTACTGTGATTATTCCCACATAGTTATGTTTTGCAGTTTAGCTTACGATCACTCTCTTCGCTTTAAAAACATGCAGGGTGAAGTTACATCAGGTAATGGGCAATTTACATTTCAGTCACACATCAGTGGACCTGAAAACAGTGCATATAGATTCACCACACTTAGTAAGAAGCCAAACAGTTTTCTGCAGGTCAAAAGAACACATCAACACCATGTGTTGCTCCTCCTTTAATTAATGGTATGCGTTTCAAATATACTCCTTTCTTGTTGTAATATGGAGGCAAGCCCTACAAAGAACAAGAGCAAGCAAGATCAGAAATGCTGTAATGTCACTCAGCCTCACTGTACCTTCAGAAAGTCACACTGGGGACTCTGGCACCGTCTCCTCTCACAGATCACAACGTCACTGATGCAGCTGCATTCCTGGCAGGGATCCGGCCTCCAAGATGTATTGTTCTATGCCAACCACAAAGAAGCGGGTGAGCTAGCCTGTTGTGTACTTATATCTAAGCCCTTGAGGACACAGATAATTTCAAAACTAAATACAAGCTCTACTTTATGGTCTTATTCGTCATTAATCACATTACAGTACAATGGAAAGCTTTGACAGGATGAAAACACCTGTAAAAATGAGCCTGAATGCTAATGATAAATGGTCAGCAATAATCCAGAGCATATTCAGTAACTGGGATTTGGATCAAGAATTAATGTGGATTTTTATTATGTTATATATTTTAGCTGAATGTTAATAGTGTCCATCCCATTTCATGTAAATGAAAAAAGAAAACGAAAAACCTTCCAGGGATACTTTTTTGTGACGTCCAGAGCTGCTCAGGATCACCATTGTATGTAAAACAATACTTCATGCAGAATAAAAAAATATATTGTAGTCTAATGGGGTCTAATTCATATTACATTAGATCACCTACTACAATTAGGCATTGTGTATGTAACAATAACCTTTCAGTTTGACTAATTATCATTCCTTATGGTGTATGTATTACTGGGAACATAAAATTGCACATTATACATATTCCATTTTATCAAAAATCTGTATACTCTCTATTATAAGCCTTTTCCTTTTTTGCAGTCTAAGTTATATTTTATAAATCAAATAATCATTGTAAATGTACACACACCCATTCCCTCCAATACATAACGACTTATCTTGACCAGGACCATGAAGTATCAAAGGAAACAAAGTGCACAAGACAGGAGTCACTGTGGGCAGGATGCCAGTCCACGGCAAATGGACATATATTATTCTTGCAAATACTTTTTTTTATTGATTCAACACATTATGCTGAAGGTAAGTTTGAATATGCACTTTATCCGTGACAGCTTTACTGGCCCATAATGGAGTGAAAATATTTTTGTGATAGCCAAGTGTAACAACTGACTCAGCATCTAAGCTGATCTAAGCATATTTAACCAATATGGCTGCGCTGTTACAATTTCATGCATTTACCGCGCTTGTTATATGAGGAAGTTCTCTCGGTGCTCTCTAATCTGTAATAGGTTCCAGCACTTAGACAGCAAAGTGAAATCTGTGTTTTACAACTGTGTTGCGTGTATTTCAAAAGCATGATTGTTGTACCTTGCACTAAAGTGCACAATCGACTATTCCATGTCAAAATAGCATCTCAAGTTTGAGAACCCAACAAAAGCATATGAAACATAAATATCAGAGAAACATTCTTTTGTCATACATTTTGTTTTAGTATATCCAATATGATTTAATAAGGATTAAGAGAAACACGAAAGTATGGTGTAAGGGGTTTAGTATAAAAGAGTCAGACTAAATATAGGGAGCATGACTATGTAAAGTTATATGACGAGGTTATTATAGACTCCATTTAATAAAAGCTGTTGGCAGAATTTCTGCTACACTAGGACACTGTAGGGATTGCCAAGATCCTCCATTTCAACACCATGTTTCCCTCCATTTTTCAACCCTTGGACCAGCATCTGTACACAAGAAATCTACACCGATTTAGAGAACAGTCATTTGCTATAATTACAGTGGATTTATAACGATGAAAGCAAATTCATGAACCATGTTATGCGCTGTAGAGGCAGTCTGCAGCACAGCATGTCATCCATCCCCTGCTTTCACACCTTCAGAGAAAGGCAGGCCGAAAAGGTATCTGATCTACTCCTGTGCTTTACATGACTACTGACTGGATTTACCTCTAACTTAGGAGAAAGACGAGAACGACACAAATGTGTTATTGGACTGGACAGCTGAATTGCAGGGAGAATAGACTTACAATACTTTTCCAGTATTGAGAGGTACGTGTAGGCAAAATCTAACTCGACATCTGCGCACTATTCAATATTCAATATTGCATTAACTCTAACCCTATGACATTTTATCCTAAAAATTTTTTTTCTGTATTAAAAATGCTTTGTGACAGCAACCTTACAGTGATTGTACTTCATGTTTACTCAGTGGACTAACATATTTTACTGTAAAACACACTGTAACTGTAAGCTTTAATCGTACAGCAATCTGGCAACCTTCATTTTTAATTTCCTTCAAGCAGATTCATATATTTAGTTTGTAGTTAGTTAGTTTGTAGAGTGCAGAAACCTACACATTGCTATTCACACAACAGTCAGGTCATGAGAAAAACATGGAAATGGATTTCCACATTAAACACTTTCAGGAACACTTTCATTTGCAGCCCATGGACTTCTTACATCAAGTCAATGTTATCGACCACAGGTTTACTATCAGAAAGGGAGCTGCAGGAATGCGGTTGCACATCTTCAGTACATCTCTCAGACATTGCAACTCAACCTTTCTTTTCTGATCCTTACTATCAAAATCATTAAGAAGAAGCTTACCAACAATTGTGACTAACTCAGCTAAAATTTGAGGCAGACTAGAGCAACATAAGGAACACAAACTATTACTCAGAACAATTTTAATGAGACAAAAAAATTAAACGTTTTAGTCAGCGAACCAGAAAAAAACATTTACTTAATGGATAAATTCATAACTATGGTGAGTTTCACAATAAGGCAATTAAATAGTTGACAAGCAATTACATTGCATAAGGATATTTATTTTATTCCAGAATCATTAACCTGCCGCTGTTATTGAAATTAAAGACAGACCTTTTAAAAACAGAGATTAACATTTATAAGACTTTATTCATTTAATGAATGACGAATGTGCAGTATTAGACCTATACAGCAGTTCAGGTTTTGCCATGACGGTAAAGTGGTTGTTCTGTATTAAAATTTTTGGCCAACAAGCAGTATATGGTATCACCTCTTTTCTTCCCTGACAATGGTGCCACTCAGAAAAATCAATAGTTGAATGGTGATTAAACGAAAGAATGGCAAGTGGACCAAAGGTGATGTGGCTCATCAATCTATCTTCTAAATGGTAAAGGCTGTATGCAGTGGCAGGCTTTACATACTTTGACGAGCTTTGACTCACGACGTACACAGATGCTTTGTTGTGATGAAGCTTTATATCCTTGCTTAACCCTCTAAGATAGGATACCTAATACGTCAAGTCTTCCTTTCTGACCCATATGGAAAATAAAAATGTAAATATAACATGACTCTTGTGCGTTTTACCCAAATCATATGAGCTCTTTATGACTCAAAATAAATATACAATGCATATTAACTTAATATGTCATCACACATATATGTGCTTTATTCATGTAAAATGCATTTGAAATTAATGGACCGTCAAACATCAGTTCTACATTCAAGTATAATTCATACTGTCACACACTGCCCATCTGACCCTCCTGTTTCCTCCCTAGGAAACCTGTTAATCGTTTGTCTTACCTCTCATTCCTGCCCTCGTGTTAATCATTCCAGCTGGCTCTCGTTTTCTCCCTTATCAGCCATGTATAAAAGTGCTTCCCAGTCCTGTGTTCCCCAATCCCATCATTGACGTCATTCCCTCATGTTGCCAGTACCTTCCCTAGTTCTTGTCCTCCCAGTTTGGATCCCTCACAATCTCATTTGTTTTCTGTTTCTAATTTCTGTTTGTCCAATAAGACAGTTGGTTTATTTGCCATGACACCTGCTTCCACGTCCTTCGTTCTGCCACACATGCCACATATTGAATGAATGTTTCATTAGTAAAATCACCTTTATTCATGTAAAATGCATATTAATGTTTTGTCAGTATTACTTTTTATACATAATTCTTTGAATGAACTGTGAATTGAATCATGGACAGAGGTTCCACACAACTATAATAAAGCCATATGGTCCCGCTAAAGCCATATGGTATCATGTATGGCTAAATGTAAAGTTCATGCAAGTTTTGTATTTTTCATACAAGCTTTTCCCTTGAGTACTGTTCATGTCAAGTGTGTTTTTTGGTATGAATGTGGCCATAATCATAAAAGAAAAAACACTGACTTGTAGTGAACATATAAAAAACACCATGTGTTGTCATATATAATTGAAATAAAAAAATGCTTGATACCTTATATGAACCATGCTGTTTTTTTATATATGGGGTGCCTTGGCCTTGGATGTCCCCACCCACCTTGTGGTAGTCCTTGTTTCCAAAGAGATGCAGAGATTTGTTTGAGAGACACATCACTAGAGAGACAAAGTATCACAATCTGTCATCATCAAACTGTTGCTGTGAAAGAGACCTTTGCTTTGCTTTATTCTGCTGGTCAGCATTTATTTTCTCCCATAAAAATACAGTCAGTGGATAATAGTTCCCATACTGTATCATCAAGGGCTAAATCCTGATATATATATCAATTTGATGGGCACCAAAAGCATCCAAGGCCAGGACAGAGACAGGAGACGCATATTCACTGTACCTGTTCCTAATTTGCAGTCCCTGTACCTGTCCTTGTTCTTGTACCTAATGGTTCCTGCTTATTATCAGAAATCTGTAATTTTTTATTCATTTTGCCCGCTCCTGTCCTGACACTGAAATAGCTTTGTAATCCCCCTTTCTATTGGCCATCAGATTCTGTTGATCTCACTACAACTATCACTGAAAGTACTGAAAAATGTCTGGTTCCTTCATCTGATCCCCATGTCATGTGGCTCCACTCTCCATCCTGACTACAGCAATTCTTACAGTATATTGACATGGTTATAATACACATTAATAATACAGCCAATAATGACAATATAGTTCTTAGTCCACTGCAGCTATCTTAGCCAGAGTGCTAATAAGTGCTGTATATATTATTCCTTTGCTTTGTTTCCTGGAAGATTTCTAATTGGATTTTTATTATCACCCTTTATTTTCTTATTCTGCAAGGCTTTACAGTCAATATAAAACATTACAGAATATTGCATAGTACTGAATATAAAATCAGAGGTTTTTTGTTTGTTTTTGCTTTTTTCCCAGATAGATTGCTGAAATATTGCTGACATAGAATCCATGGGTGGGAGCTTTAACTGATAAACAGCCCCGGCGTCATTGCAAATCTGCAATCCAATTAATCAGACATAATATAAGGCCCTGGCAGACAAAACAGGTTGTGTGCCCACCAACATGGTGAGATGGATTGCATCTACAATGTGAATTAATGAAGTGAAGCGGAGCAGAGGCTTAGAAACACAGTAGCCTGGCATCACTATTGACAAGCCCTCTCACATATGCTGTCCTAAGGGGCTGAGACAGTAGAAGCTTCGTTATACTGAAGACATCATCTTTTACGGCTTTCCAAAAGCAAGCAGTAGGATGTTCAGTATTCATTGCTTCATTGCTCTTCCAAATTCCCATTCCCATTCAACTGATGAAACATCTGGCACTAGCACGGACGATGGAGCCAGGGTAAAGACTAAGATTTATCCAATAAGGAATTCCACAGCGTTTCTACCTGACAGAATAACTAGACGACCTATTGCTCGAAAACCATAAAAATAATAAAATGGCAGTGAGATAAATCGGGTGGATTATTATAGCTGAGGTGAGTAGGTAAAGGACTCATGAACAAGGAACCAAGGTTTGACGCGAGATTGTAATCTGAAGCCACTCAGAGTGGGAAAGCGAGCCAGACCAGGGGAGGAAAAAATTGGTGTTGAATCATTTAAATTTATTAAACTTTAATTATATAATAAATGTTCTGTTCATTTGTGTGCATAATAACACTCATAGCTCTTTTGAGAACTGCATCTTTAATGAATGAAGAGTTTGAAGCTAAGTTTTGAATTTTTATTGTCAATATTATGAATGCACATCAACTTGCCAGCTACCAAAAACAATTGGGTATTAATACCTATTGCAGCATGTCACATTTAATCACATAGCCCTGTTCTAGACTCTGCAGGAATGTATATTTCACCGTCCTTTGATATTTTTGCATTTTTTTGTTGGAGTACTGTCTTTGTAATCCCAAAGAAAGATGATGGAATCCACAAACAAGAAGTCGTTTGATTTTACAGTTTATGTCTTTTTTAAAATAACTTTTTTGTTAGTAGGTTTATGTATAGTCGGCACATACTATTATATTTGTCAGTTTCTCTTTTAGTTGGGTTATTCCTGTTTACATATGGCCTTATAGAGTTTTGTTCAGCCTTCTAAGGTATGTGAAAATGTCTGCGGTATCCTAGAAATATTAAAGCCAATTTTCTTAAAAAAAAAGCAACCTTCTAATTCAAACCCAAACTCCCACCCCCTCACTCACTGAAAGACAATAGTTGTAGGTAAAAAATTTAACACCACTCATCCAGAACTGTTTTGCAATTAAATGTCTTATGGGTTCAATTAAATTCTTGTCACATGTTTAGTGAAATAAAGAGTACTTTGAATTCATCAATTTAAATATTTTTAGAAACAAATATCTAAAAATGGCAACAAACAGGCCAATAACTGTACATTTAATAAAAAAAGTATTATCATTATCAGCTGAACATCAGTATACTGCAATGTAGTTAGACACTGCTCTATGCTCACTCAACTTTCATACTTTAAGCTTAAGAAAACTTAAACCTCCACAACATCATTTTCACTTATCGAAAAGGACTTAGTTATGTTGTTACTGTCATGCCCTGCCCGTCGGATCCTCCTGTGTGCCACGCCCCCTCGTTTCCCTTGTGCAAATCCTCCTCTTCCCAGCTGTTTTGTGTTCTGCAATCAGCATCTCTTGTATTTAGTCTGCCCTAGTCCTGTCTCCCTCGTCGGGTTTTGTCTATGTGTATGCCTTGTACGCTAGCAGTCACGCTCGCTCCCGTCTTGTGTACTCCGTTTCGACTCTGTATACCCGAATAAACGCCCCTCAGAAGGGCTCAAACCCTACAGCCTGCATTATGGGTCGTAAATCCCGCTCCCGGCGTGACAGTTACATTCAAAAATGTTAATGAAAAACATTAGAAAAAACACAATAATACATTAGACAGTAATACTAACAAATTGCTCGTTACTCACAACATTGAACATAAACGTTTAATCTCCAGTAATTGGTTTAATTCCAAGAAGGCTCTATTACTGCTCATCCCCATTGGCTCAGAATCAGATTTAATAGTAAATTATGTTAAGCTAAATAAAATTACAGTCTGGTAATACACTGCTCTGCGGGCTACAGCTTCTCCATCATAAATGACCTCAGCCATAATGGAAGATTAATTTGCAGGAGAAAGATATCGGCAGTTTCGTCACCCTTATGCGGCATTAGTCACCCGTGATGAAAACAGTAAAGCTTTTAGTTTAAAAATTACTAAATACTCTAAGGATATAGTTATGTTTTTTTTTTGTTTTTTGCGTGAGTGAAATATAATGCATTCCAATTACAGGAAAAAAGCAGGACTTCACAAAGTTCATTAGTCTACATCTGATTTCCATCTTTTAACAGTGAATTTCAGATCGATGCATGATTTGCTCGTGAAATCAGTGTAGGCCATAAATTTAAGATATTTTGCAATTTGCCCTATTATATAACAGAAAACTCTTTCTCTATTACTGAAGGTCAATTACATGTATGTGTTGCCTGGAAGAATTATAGTGTGCATCACATCATGTGTTTATGCATATTTTCACACTCATCAGCATCAGTGATTTAACCATAGTGCTGTTTATACAGTAAATAAAAAATTTGCCAGTTTCATGCTTGCTACCAAATTGAACAATGTTTTTTGTGAACACATTTTAATTCATTTTTAAAGTACACAAGAAAGAAAACACAGCAAGTAAGCAATATACAGACAAGACTGTCCCATATCCCTCAACCCACTATGGTAGACCCTCGGAAATGAAAGGTTAGGTTAAAAAACAAACAAATAAACAAATAATAAGAAGAATTATATAAATGTACACACGTGTATGTATGTGTGTGTATATACACACAAGTTCTTAAAGAAGACAAATAATTGGAGATAAGTAATCATGCACATGAATAACATAGCATCACATTGACAGAAGAACAGTGACTCAACTTTGTCAAGAGCCACACACCATTTAGCCTTAGATTTCTGCATTTGAGCTGTCGAGAGCTCCACACTATGTCTAGTGTGACGGCCCATACACGTCTGTACATTGAGTGTGGAGAATTCTAGCAGTTCACCAGAAGTTTTATAGCAGATTTGAGAGTGGACAAGAGTAGAATCCTTTACTGAGATGACAGACTGAGCCCAAAGACGTTCTTCAAAAAAGAAAATGTCTGGTGTAAGCCTGAGTTCCCTTTCAAGTAATGAAGAAATATTGATTGTCAGCTGTCTCCAAAAGGTATAAAGGGATGGACATTCCCAAAAGAAATGCATAAAAGTCCCTACCACCTCATGAGTGCACAAAGTGCAGATTGTAGAGGGAGTCTGTCTCATATGGAAACGTTTCAGCGGTGTCAAGTATGCCCTGTGCACCAGCTTCCAGTGATGGTTGGGGATTCTTGAACACATTGCAATTGCATTCCATGTTGTGTGGGACAACAAGTTATGCACGTCTAGAGCAATGTCTTTTGCCCAAATAGTAGCAATGCCAAACAGAATATAAGAAGACTGAAGTAGAAAGGAGTAAATGGAAATGGAAATGGAAGAGCTGGGGTGCTGGCCATTTGGGTAAATTAAGGTACGAGGTCGATGGAAGGGTGCCCCATAGACATAAAGAGCAGACCTGATATGTAAATAGATGAAAAAAGAGGTGCCAGGATTCGGGCCTAAGGTCCTGAAAAGATTTCAAACCCTCGTCATCAAAGATATCACTGAGAGTTTGTACATTACACCTGGACCAGTCAGAACAAGAGAAAAGAATGCTACCAGACAGAAGGGCACCATTATGAAAAAGAGGAGAGTGAAACTGCACTAATTACTTAACTTTTCCTAATGCTATTATAATAAAAGCATAATTTATTAACTAATTATTGGTGCTAAAGTTGAATAATTAATATTACAATTAATCGCATTATTCAAAAAGCCAGACCGAAATAATGTTTATGGATCGTGTTTTATAGTTTAACAAGTGCCATAAATTGCAGAGAAATGGTCACACAGATGTAGGCACAGGACATTTCTTTAACTCTACAGTCTTAACCCACCTGCACAGGGTACTTAGCTTAGCCACAATCTATCAAACACAATCTTGTATATCACACCATAAGTCACTCGGCTATGTGCAGAATAAATTATGGACTAGAGGCTAGTAATTGGCTCTCTGGCTGACAAATTGTGAAACTGGTCCCATCTTCATTTAATGCTCATATGGTCTGATGAGTACAATTTAATTCACTATAAAAACATATGGCCCATAACTGGTTTTTCAGTAGTGCATTCAGTCTAATAATTCTGATACAGAAGAATAATATTATAGCTGAAACAGGATATTAACTGCATGACCTCTGCAGTACTAACAGTAATTCTTTTTAATCACTGATGTGGTTAGGTGCGACAAAACGGTGACATTGCAGAAAAAAGGAAATCTTACCTCATAATTTTAGATATATGTATGGCTTTGGATTATTGAAACTGACAGGGTATCCAAGGGCAACAAGGAAGCCTCACTTCATTCTAAGTCCATCCATCCAATTTCTGTACCTGCTTGTCCTGTTCAGGGCCGCAGGTATATAGGCCTATTCGACATGTACAAGGGTATTTTTGAAATTTCTTTCTTTTGATTTCTTCTACCTTCGTCCACATGAAAATGCTAATAACGTGCTGTCAAGAGCATGCCGAACAGCGAACAGCGCGCTCTCTGATGTCAAACAAAGTAGATAGCGGGGCACACTCCAACGTTACTAGTCAAAAACTTAGTTTTCCCCGTCTACACATCAACGCTGAAAACAGAGCTTCTGAAAATATTCATCCTGAGTTTTGCAAAAGCTCAGTTTCGGTGACCTAAAATGTCGTTTGTGTGTAGACAAAAGGCCAAAACACTTAGCCAAAAACACCTGTGTACGTGTGGAGATTGCCTTAGAGCCTCTCTTGGAAGCTAAGGTCACAAGGCAAGGAATAAACCAGGATGGGGCAGGATGGGGTATTTTTTGCTAAGTGCTTTGGCCTTTGGCCTGTCTTTGGACTGTTGGTGAAACCAGAGACCCCAAAGGAAATCCCAGGATGACACAGGGAGAGCATGCAAGCTCCACTAATATGGGGTTGTGGCAGAGACTCCAACCCCAGCCACTAGTGGTGTGACCCAAAAATACTAACAACTGCACCACCATGGTGCCATTCTCACAAAGTATACAAATAAAAGCACGATATTTCCTTAAATTAGCATATGTTCATGCAATTCCACAAATTACTAAAGTTAAACAGAAAAACACACAGTTGTAAACAAAGTTGAACACAGTAAAGAGACACCCCTCTTAATCATTGAATTCAGGTGTTTCATTCAGACCCATTGCCACACGTGTATAAAATCAAACACCTAGTCATGCAGTCAGGTTTACAAACATTTGTGGAATAATGGGTTGTTCTGAAAAGCTCACTGAATTCAAGAGTGGTACTGTCACAGGATACCACCTTTGCAATAAGTCAGTTCATGAAATGTCTTCCCTACTAGATATTTCACAATCAACTGTGAGTGGTATTAGTGCAAAAAGGAAGTGTTTAAGAAGATCAGAAACTAAGCCACAAATTGGCAGACCACCTAACAAAGCTGGATCGGCAAGTGGTCAGGTGCATATTGCGAAAATGTCGCAAATGTGCTGTTGACTCAATAACTGCAGAGTTGCAAATTTCTTCTGGCATTAACCCCAGCACAAAAACTGTGCACTGGGAGCTTCATGGAATGGGCTTCCATGGCCATGAAGCTGCATGCACGCCTCACATCTCCGAGTGCAATGCCAAGTGGTCCCACCACCCCTCAAGGCACAAGGAAGACACACATCTCGACTCTTCTCTGTTCTGGCGCCTAGTTGGTGGAAT
>JAODKN010000114.1:12468248-12487565 GCA_026774425.1 Petrocephalus zakoni
CTGTGATATAAAGAATAAATAAACAAATCATTCAAATGGAATAAAAGTGTCAAATCAGTTTTATTTACACATCGAATGAAGGTAGCAATTGTTCATCTATATCACGAGTCATGCCATCACATTTACAGCATACCTTCTTTGAAACACTTTCAGTCTTTTAGTGCAGGATATCGTGCACATGCAATGTCGCAAATGGACTCATTTGACACCCCCATTATCTCCTCTACTATCGCTGCTGCCGTTTACAGGCTTACATGGTGGACCCCGCCCGTGTGTTAATAAGAGAAACGGGAAATAATAATAATTATTATTATCATCGTCTATTATAGCGAGGGTCATGTGAGCAATATAAGTAATGACACAAACCTGTAGCTTGCATGCTTGCTTTGCTTTCCTTTCGTGAGGTAAATAAAACATTATACCATCTTTTTCACATTCCTCTGCTGAATGCCTTGTCCGAGGTGACGCAGCATTTATGAAGCTTACAATAACCTCCCTAGCCTCCTTCCATTTAAGCATCAAATGTGCCAAGAGAACCATTTCGTGTGTCGTCCAGTTTGGTCTTATTTTATGGGTCAAACTTTTGCGCTTGACCCATAACATATACAACACGTGCATCTATTACTGAAAGTTGATTGGTAATGTGCTAGGTAGATTTTAGTACAACCAATTTAAGGTATAATCACAAAAATGTGTTGTATAAACCCCTACATTAATGGTTTGATGTCACTAATATATTCACCGTGCAGCTCCTCTGTTGGTTGAACTAGTTGGGGCGGGATTTTATCAGTAGTCCACATTTCACAACACTTAAGTGCTGGCTCTGTCAGCACTTAGGAATTGGGCTTACATTTTGCTGAAAGTAACTTTTAGCATCTTTATACAACACTCTTAGGTCCTACTTTTTCCTAAGAATGTTTAAACTCTTAAGTCTAAGTGTACAACAAATTTTAAGACCATTCTTAAGAAGTTGTATGCATACCGGCCCAGAGCAGCTCTAACAGGGCCATATTTTGGTGAACTGATCTAATAGAAAGATGACATCCTATGATGGTGGCAAGTTTAAAGTCAGTAACCTCTGTAAGACCATGCATTCTGCTAGCAATGTTTGCTGGTGCAGATTGCATGACTGTGCTTAATTACCTACCAGTATCTTCAAGAGGTGTAGCTTAATTAGCCACTTCTTCTAATTAATTTAACCTAACATCACATCTAAGATAATTGTTTAACAAATAATATTTATAATTGATGGCTTTCAGCTGTTTCCTGTTTAATTAATCAGGAAGATGAGTCCATTAAACATCAATATAGTATATCCAAATTTTAAGAGGATATATACAGTATGGTGATTTCTGTGGCATGAATCATATTACAAATAACTGGAGCTACTGTTTCATATGCCAGCACTGTATGACAATATTTTGTGACAATGCCAGGTGACAGCTGAAGCAGCCTGTCATGCCTTCTCTACAGATGTGAAAATAAGGCAGCATTCCTTTCTTCTACAGAAATAACGTCTTCAAACATTATGTCAGCTGTGACGTCCAGCAACCCATGCATAGTGCAAAAAGTCCTCCTTCATTAATGGACCCTAAAATGTGCACAGCCAACATCCTTGGCAGCGCATTATAAGAAAACAGATGAAAAACAGAGTATTAAATACACGTGGCATTTCCATCCATCTTCTAACCACTCAACCAGTAAAGGGTGATGGGGGTGAGCTGGAGCCAATCCAAGGTAGCATCGCGCGTGAGGCAGCGGGAGGCCTTGGATGGTACATGCATGCACACACTACAAGCAAATTAGGAACTTCAACCTGCATATCTTTGGACCAGTGGAGAAAACTAAAGTACCTACAAGAAACCCTGTGTGCTATATCTGTGGAGTGCATTTAAATTGATCTGTGCAATTAAATTGTTTTGTTACCTAGAACGTATATATATATATTGAAAATGAAGTGTCAAAGATTTAAAAACAAGTCCATTTTATTATACTAACAAACAAATCCTTTTTTTTTGTTAAAAAACAAGTGCAAAAGCAAAATACAGGAACAATTTATGTTTAAACAAAGCAGTTCCAGCAATCTCTTCATTTAAACTTTCACATTAACAGCTATTTAAAAACAGTTTACCCCATTTGTGAAATTGCTGCTGTAAATTTAACGGGTAAAAGTATGACGATTTATGAAGACTGTCAAATATCACATTTGCAGCCATTAAATCTTTCCCTCCATCAATCCACTAAATATACGGAAATTGTGTGAACTGGGCACAGTGGATCCACATAAATAATACATTATATTCAAATTTTTTTTTTTTACTTTATGAAAATGAAGGATAATGCATGCTGCTCTCATACGAGTAAAATATATGATGAGCTTCACTTCAAATTTTTGAGTAACCTTTCACTGCTGAATGGGATCGTTCCTTAATGTCATCAGTAATATTTGCTAAATAGACGGTTCAGTATGGAACTCTTCATGGCTTTTCTACAAAAGTGCAAAGACTGAGAGTGAAGGGCCACATAGCGCACTTTGCTGATGCATCCCTGAAAGGTTCTGATGGCTAAAATCAAGGACAATCAAATAGAAATGTACTATACACTTAGATGGACAAAACCATGCGATGCATCCCTCCATCCTTTGGTTTTCCGAGTTTTTAGGTGAATATTGCGTTTGGAAGCTCCTAGGTCCATATACTGTAGCTTTAAGTTTGAAAAGATCAGTAGGAGACAAGATCATATTGATTTACTGGTCTGAAACTCCCAGATCTTCAAGCCATACAACCTCTGGTTTTGTTTTTATTTAAATTTATCAAACAATGAAAAATCAGTTACACACCAAAACATGTTGATCCGTGGTCTGCAAAATGCCCAGATGGTTAGACAGCCTTGAACTGAAGATCTCAGAATCATTGATACATTATTGCTAGTCTGTAGGAATGACCTTCAGCAGAACTCTTGGCTCCCATGGAGAACTCCCCATCCCATAAGCCTATCAAACAATAAAACACATTCCAGGCCTGTTCTCCTCAATCTACCCATTAAAATTGGGAAAAGTCTGCAGAGCTGCATTATTTATGGAGGGCATCTACTCACAGATAGTTGAAGCAAATGATATGTCTAATGGTCAATAGCGACAGAGCACAGAATCATCAGCTACTCTGTGTTACATTATTTATGACAAAAGAATCTGAAAGCTTAAACCCCATGCAGAATTATCAGAAAAAAATGCTCTTACCTCCAGCAGGGACCCATGATAATAGCAAATTCCTGTAAAAAATATGGGGCATATCATTAGTATAAACAAAAAAAGGCTTAAAGAGCATAACAACACTACATAGAGGATGTTACCTTTGCTTATTTGGTATTTATGAATTATATATGTATACAAGTCTCATTACTTTTTTAAGATTGAATATATTATGCTCAGTTTTTGTTCATTAACTATTCCAGCTATCAAAGTTCTCTATTTCTTAGGCCTACTTTGGTCATTTCCAATAGAGAGCATGACACTGTTCTAACCATACTGACACTGCCTGCAGTATTCTTCTGCTTATGCCATTACCACGTCACCATAAAATTCAAATTGCAATTATTACCGCAAGACTTGATTTTACCTGAATGGTCTGGATATATATGAAAGAGTCAAGGCAATATATATTTAATCCAGGAGTACTAATCTTAAATATAGGTCTATCTTTTTAATATATATGTATGTGTGTTAAATTCTGAACGTACAGTGACCCCACTTTCTGGTACTACATAATGGCCATTTGATATTAAGGCTCTACACTGAATGGTCTCAATTCCCACTCTTACACCACATGTTGAATTTAACTGTAGACAAGTGAATTAATGTCTTTTATGCCAGTGTTTCTCAACCCAGTCCCCAGGAACCCCCAGACAGTCCACGTTTTTGCTGAGCTGGGAGGGAGAAACATTGTTTTATACAATGCATTATAAAACAATGTTTTAAAGTTTATGTAGTGTTTTTACAGCTTGTTTCTTGTAAGAGTATTTCTGATATAAGAAGAGTAAAATTACCTATACATGCCGGCGAATATTTGTATTTACAATTGAAAATGAAAACTAATCCCTTGAGACGTCACTATTTTAAGCTGAATGCGTTTAGGGTTGGAAGAGTATACTATAAGAACCATATTTAGAACTAACGATTTATAGTGATATGTTCAGTTTCTCTTATTTAAAGCAAAACAAACCATTTGTTCACGTAAGATATGTGGTTCAGAGTAGCATTTACTGAACGTATAGTTGGTTTAAATAACATTACTTTTTGGTCCTAACATCAATCTCAACAAGAGAACCGAAATTCAGTGTACTAAACGGCGTCCTTATGGGCATATATTGCTGTATTGATGTACAGGTAAGAACAACTTTACACAATGATGCTGCAACTGGTACCACTAAGTAGTACAGCATTTAAATGTGGAAGCATATTTAGTGTTGGAAATATTATAATATGGCGTGTTAATCTATATGAAGGAAGACGGAATGCATATGTTACGGGAACGGAATATCACGATCCCTTTAATGTTCATGACGATGGAAACGCATTTTTAAATAGTAGTTAGTAAACAGTGTCACGAAATAATAATATATTACCTGTACAGAATATGTAGTTATTTTAACGCGCTGCTGCAATGTCTGAATTGATCTTGCATTTGCTAATTTGAATGGTCAGGAGTTAACAGCAATTCTACATAAACTCGTATTAAGCCAAATTTAGGCTAATGTTGCAGGGTTTTTTTTTTTCCTGAACGTTCATGAAAACTATTATAATTAAATGAATGAATGTTCAAGTTTATAAATTCATGTAAGTAAAAATGTAAAGCGACGTTTTAATAAATTAAGCATTAACTACAAGCCCTCGATTTGTAGTTAAGAATTAATTCATGATAAAACTATACAGATAGCTTAGTCATAATACTAACCGTCAGTTTCTGGGAGACAGATGAAAATCCCAACCGCAGCAATAAAAATAATCCGTGTATTTCCAAAGCCCATGCTTTCCACAGGGGATAAAAAAACCGACTGAGGAGAAAAAACATATATTTCTATATCAAAGCTGAACTAAAATTAATCTCAGGCATATTCGGCGTCATTGCCCAATCAATTAACATACCGTGGATTTTAAGATATTTGGAAATACTGTAAACTTCAGAACTATTGTGTTGGAATCAGGCTGCAAACAGTATCCACCGAGCAAAAACGATGCTTTCTCGAATCAAGTCACTTGTGATCTGCAGCGCAACTTCCCTGCTGAAAAAAAGCATTTTCCAAGCCAAATACAACGTCGACGTTTTAATATATGTTATATTATTCCAAAATATACTGCAGCTGAAATAATTTCAAGGAATACAGTTAATTTCACTGCTGGCGTCGTGTTCGGTCGTCTGGTTCGACGAACAGAAGCTATTTAAGAGACGCACTATACACATTGCACTTAGGGAGATGGCAGTTTTAAGTTTTCATCATGCCAGTTGGTTTCAAGTAAAAAATACCGGGACGGCGAAACAACTCGTACTTCCTTTGTACCACAAATCGCGACTGGACGGATTTAGCTGCTCTGTACTTAGATGCCTCCTGCTCTCTCCTTAAAGCTGTCCGGTTTCAATTTTGGGAGAAAGAGTATCACAAACACGTTGGTATAAAACAAGATCAATGAACAGGGAATATTGCTGACACAGCAACAATAGCCATCAGATACATCAGGAAGAGAATCACATAGATGCGTTTTTTTTTTGTTTTCTTCCATCAAGCTGAAACCTAATTAACATGCCTTTGCTACTATCTTTCACCAATATAAGGGACGTAGCTTTAAGCACAAGATACAGGCCTACACTCTTCATTCTTTGAAAAACGTGATGTACATGTCATCATGATTTTGTTCATACCCTTTTCTTTATAATTATTTGTAATCCTGATATTAGTCAAAGGAAACAGTATCGACCTGCAAGCTCTTACAGAGGAGTATGCCAGAGAGGATAGCAGGGGTGGGCAATCTCATCCGCCAAGGGCCGGTGTGTATGCGGGTTTTTGCTGCAACTCTCTAATTAGGTTACCTATTAGAGGACTTACTGGCCGAAGAGTCCTTACACCTGGGTTTGCACAGCTGACCCAAAGGTTATCCCAGAAACCTGCATACACAGCGGTCCTTTGTGGATAAGATTGGCCACCCCTGCTCTAGGGAGAGATCTGAAAGCAAGGACCTGCCCTGATGAAAGCCATCACAAATGCAAATGCGGGCCAAAGATATTATTGTTAAAATTCAAATGGGCAAAAATGGTTGTGGACATTCATGGATCCACTGAAGCAGAAGTTCAGGTCCAGCAAAACGGCAATGCAATAGATTGTGTCCATGGCTATGGTTGAGGTGTTTTTTTTTATTTTGTTTAAGAATGAGTGCAAACATGCTTGATTTGGGTGGTCTGTTGGTCCAGTGGGAACTTACTTTTGTTAAAGATGTCAATAGACTGAACAAAATGAAGTGCATATGCTTTGATAGAGTGCAATGAGAATATGCAGCTATAGACACACAAAGCTATATTGGCAGCATCATATATGCTTCAGACCTAGATGAAACCAAACTATGGATGAACAGCTGTTTCTAACTGAAGCACATTGATGATTTACCCAGTAATTGGTAAGTAAGCCAAGCAAATTCAGTCAAGTTTTGGTTGGCTGCAGATGTTGAGTTGGAATGCATAATACATCAAAGACTTGGAGGGAGTCTAGTTACTCAGCTGATGGAACCCTGTATAGGGAAGGAGATACATGTAATACTGGAAAATCCAGGGGTGTCAGAAGCATTTTGAATGTCGGGGGACACAGTGCTGGGTGAACTAATATTTTATGTTAAATGTAGGGGGGTCCAAACGAATAATTATGTCGGCAACGCCCATGGGAAACTCATTATTTCTCCACTACCCAAGTACCAAACTGGGGGGAAAAACAGCCCTAAATATAAACCAAAACAGAGGTGAGCTGCCCCAAATTTTGACAAACATGAATGACTGACAGCTGTACTGTCTGAGTACATACAGTTGGTGCAAGCCACAGAGGATGCACTAGTGTTCAGTACGCAGCTAAAACAGCCCGTCTGTCGATGGGGCAAATGGAAACCTAAAAGCAAGGACAAGGTAGGTAGATGTAAATATTCTATGAGGGCAGCAGGTAGGTAGCCAGATCATGCAATTTATACCATTCTAAATATTGTAGGAATAAAACTGTGGGCTCATTACAAACAATAGACAAGCAAAGACATTTCACAAATAAAGCCCCTTTCCGTAGTTGCCCAATGAAAGGCACAAGACGATTTTACAGAAAAGAAGGTTGTCTCAAGCCGTGCCACCAGAAACAACAGCAACAAGCACTGAAAATTCCAACCATGCCAACTGCAATGGAAACAAGACAACACGTGTATAGAACCTGTAACACTGGCAAAAGCTTGGTTGTGCTGCGCCTCGTACATCTGGCCCACAAAGACCTTTTCTCCACTGCCAGAAACAAAATATTGAAAATGTTATTAGCATTCATTAAATACGGTCATTTTTAGCAATAAAGAATCAATGTTGCTATTTTCCATGTTTTTATATTATTCTATAACATTCAATCGTTCTTATAAAATAGAATCCTGAATGTATTATGTTTTGTATGCACAGGTATTGGCAATTATACAAGTTTCTATGATTCAGCATCAATCAGTTAAGTAATTTTTTTTTTCATAAACCCAGAGGAAAGACGCAACTGATCAGTTTTTAATATTGTTTCGCAAATTTGTTCGGAAGTACCGAAAATTACATTGCATTGCTACGTAAAGGAAATGGCTAATGTGATGACTGCCATCTAGTGTTCAAAAGTGTGCATGGTCATCATATGGCTTTTAAATGGTGGATTACGCAAAGTATTGAAAATGGCTACGCTAAATTGCGGCAACGTATCAGTATACTCAGTCTAAATGCTGAACATTTATGAGGAGTGTGGCAATAAGTCAAGGTGATAAGCATTTTCTATTATTTCCAAAGCACAACAATGTAATTTACAAGTCTATTTGAATACATTATACAGTTTGCATGCAGTTTGGAGAAGGCATTTGACCGTGTCCCTCGGGTAATCCTGTGGGGAGTGCTCCAGGAGTATGGGGTGCTGGGCCTCCTTATAAGGGCTGTTCCTGTACGACCGGTGCCAGAGCTTGCTCAGACTCGTTTCCGGTGAGGGTTGGACTCCGCCAGGGTTGCCCTTTGTCTCTTCATAACTTTTATGAACAGGTCTGGTAGCCTCAGGATCAGGTCTCTACTTTTTGCAGATGATGTGGTTCTGTTGGCTTCTTCAGATCGTGACCTTCAGCTCTCACTGGAGCAGTTCGCAGCCGAGTGTGAAGCGGCTGGGATGAGAATCAGCACCTCCAAATCGGAGGCCATGGTCCTCAGCCGGAAAAGCGTGGACTGCTCTCTCCGGGTCGGGGAGGTGGTCCTTCCCCAAGTGGAGGAGTTTAAGTATCTCGAGGTCTTGTTCACGAGTGAGAGAAGGATGGAGCGGGAGATCAACAGACGGATCAGTGCAGCGTCGGCAGTGATGCGGGCGCTGAATCAGTCTGTCATGGTGAAGAAGGAGCTGAGCCAAAAGGCAAAGCTCTCGATTTACCAGTTGATCTACGTTCCTACTCTCACCTTTGGTCATGAGCTGTGGGTAGTGATCGAAAGAACGAATACAAGCGGCTGAAATGAGTTTCCTCTGTAGGGTGGCTGGGCTCTCCCTTAGCGATAGGGTGCAAAGCTCAGTCATTCGGGGGAGACTCAGAGTAGACCCGCTACTCCTCCTCATTGAGAGGAGCCAGATGAGGTGGTTCGGGCATCTGGTTTGGATGCCTCCTGGACGCCTCTCTGGTGATCCGGGCATGTCCCACTGGGAGGAGGCCCCGGGGAAGACCTCCTGGACGCCTCTCTGGTGATCCGGGCATGTCCCACTGGGAGGAGGCCCCGGGGAAGACCCAGGACATGCTGGAGAGACTATGTCTCTTGGCTGGCCTGGGAACGCCTCGGGATTCCCCTGGAAGAGCTGGACGAAGTGGCGGAGGAGAGGGAAGTCTGGGTTTCCCTGCTTAGACTGCTGCCCCCGTGACCCGACCCGGACAAGCGGTACAAAATGGATGGATGGATGGAGTTTGCATGAAAGATTAAGGAAATGGCATACACCGGAAGGAGTTCCAAAGATGGGGGGCATGTGTGTCTGGGATGGTGGACAGGCCAGATCCCAGGGCTGAGAAAGCAATGCCGCAGTTAAGAGACAAGTCATTGTCAGAGCTTTTTCTATGACAGTACATCTGAGTGCACAAACATTCTTACACCGACCCTTTCAGGAGATGTACACGTCTCCTCTACGGTAGGCTTCTATGAATATGAAGTGGCAACGTTGCCATTTGTTGTAAACAAGGGGATCATAATTTCATATTTTCAGGTGAGCAGTAAATAACTCATTTATTACAGAATAATAATCTAAACAGAAAATCATAAAATTGTTTTAACTTTCACCAAAGAAAAGACTTAATAAAAGCATAAACCACTAATTTAGCAAAGAGTACGCCATTTTTAATAATACAAGCAATCAGATGTGATATTTTAGACATGGTACAGTGGCTGAGTGGGTAGCGCTGTTTCTGCACACTTCCATGGCAGGGGTACAAATCCTGCCTCAGGTCTGCGTGCATTTAGCTCGCATGTTCTTCATGTTACATGGGTCTCCTCTCAAAGTCCAAACACATGCCCTTAGTCTAATTTGTGTCTCTGAATTACCCATTGTATGTTTATGTGCCCAGCACTGAAGTAAAATACAACTGAGTGCTATACACAGCATGATGGAAAATATACTTTGTTAAAGATTTTATTATTATACCTATACATTTTCAGTCATAATAATACATGAATTGAAAGTTAAAAACAAAACCAGGTACAGTTTTTTGTATTCGATAGGGTTTAAACATCGAATTTGTTAAACAGAGTAAAATCGCCAAGTAGAAGTCAAAAAGTACTAAATAAACATCAACAGCAATAATGATGATGAAAACAACAACAATAATTATCATTAATAATTTCACAATGTTACCTCAAACTAGTTTATATTGCTGGTATTTGTCTGTAATATAATTGATTGTATTAATTTGTTTATTGCTTGATTGAATGATTACTATAATGCTGTTACATATTGGACAAGAATTTTCTTTGCCAGGTGTCAGATGTGACTCAGTTGCGTCTTCGAAGTGCCTGTGTATGCTTATGAACTGCTGCCCCTGGCCTGCCACTCCTGTATTGGTTGAAGATGAATACAGTCACTATAAGATAATTCACATGCCCCATTTCCTCGATTCAAATGCATCAATAACTACTACCGCATTTATGGCAAGTATAATACCCTATGTGCCATTTCCCCCATATAAAACATAAGGACAGTAATACGATGCCGTAATATTCTAACTCTAAGGGATAGATATTTCAACCACTAGAGGGCAGAGAGTTGTAACCAAAAATGTGACAGAAGGCCTACAATTATTTGGTATAGTTTACAGTATATTCCCAAGCTGTTTCCATGCAGTAAGATGACAACTATGCTATAATACATAATAAGTTTTCCTTTAATTATTGCCCTTTTATTCTACATAATCACCCTTTGACCATCGCAATACAATATGCTGTCGGTTTGATAGACTATAGTAAATTTATCTTTATCCATCCATCCATCCATTTTCCAACCCGCTTATCCGAACATGGTCACGGGGGGTCCGGCGCCTATCCCGGAAGCTACGAGCACGAGGAGGGGAACAAATTTATCTTTATATAGTATTAATTAGCAGTGTTTTAAAGTGCTTTGTTTATTTCTCATAAGATACTTACTGGTTTGTGGAAACTTATGCATACTATTGAGTTATAGTTGGTATTTATCTAAAGGTATTGTTTGATATGAGCTGTTTTCCCCAGACAGATGCAAACCCTTATGGAAATTAACTATGTTTTCCTATGGCTTTTTGGGTTTTGGGTATGGGTTTTTTACAGTAACCATGGTTTTACTATGGTTTACTATGTGTTTACTGTGGTACTACCATGGTTTACTTATAGCACTGCTTGGTAACTGCAGTGAAACCATGATAAAGCCATAGTCATATAGTCATGGTTACCCAAAAAACCTTAGTAAAACCATCATTTTCGTAAGAGAAGGGGTATACATAAAAGTATGTCTGAATACACATAAAGGAACATTCGGAACAGATGACCAAGTCCTGTTATAATCTGTGTTATGCAATCACAGAGGTAATATTCCCCATATTACTTGAAAATATTATTTGTTAATAATATTGTAGAGCAGTCTTAAGCTCTTCCTCTCATACATCTACCTCAAGTGTTTAAATGAGTAACAACAGGATAGGAAGACAGAGGTCACATGAGTATTAACCAACCATATACCAGCACTTGGTGGACAGGGATGGATGTTAAAAAGTATTAAATCAAAACCAATCTCTGGTTAGAGGGCCGCATGCAATAACTGCATACTATGGCTGTTCTGGTCACCGCAGTTATATGGGTCAAGGGTGACTCGTGTTCTTAGAAAGGCTGTGGGAACAGTTGCAGACTGAAAGTCAGCTTCTCAGATATGCAGCTAGGTGCTACCAGGCCTTCATGTCAGAGCGCGCTGGGACAGAGTAAGATGAGAAGAGGTTGGTGAACAGAGAGCAGATACTGAGATGCAAATTAGTGCTATGTTTAGCCATCTGGGAGGTAGCACACATCAATTCTTAGCTCTTCAAGGCAGTTGTAGCCTATGGTAAATGTAGCATAAAGTTGTGCTTAGTGTATGTCTTGTGCTTAGGCTAATTCAGAAACAGCAATAGGATGACTCACAAAGGCTGTAGTTATCAGGGAGAATGTACCCTGCACATCTTTAATCTTGTATTATGCTTTTCAGCACCAATACTTCATGTTTATCACATGAATTTTGTCACATAAGGTAAAATAAAGATATCTAAATTAAAAATGGTTGTCACGTTTTTATCAGCTGGCTGGAGTGAGATTTTTTATTCCAAACAAGTCTGTACACGCATTTACAGCATGTATGTAACAATTGTATTACTTTGTAAATAGTCGGTAGGGTATGCTACCCCGATGCCTTTAATGTAGTTCATTTTAGGTTTATAATGGAATAATATTTGCCTTAGCATTTCTTGCGTTAGTTGGAAGTCTGCAAGCGTCAGTGTCACGTCAAATGCGTGCGACTTGGCAACCCTGATCAAAAATGATATGTACGACATCCATATCATATAAAATCATGTCTGAGTAAACTAAATATGTGACGGCATCTCGGTTTATTTGTCAAAAAGGTTCTGATAAGTAAACATGAAAGATAAACAAGCATTAATGTTTACACTGAGAAAGCGTACGCATTGCGTTATTGGCATTAATTACAAATTGATCGAATATGCTCGCAGGATTACTAATACTACATTACTCACAATACAACGAAAAAAATATATACACAATTTGAGTATTGTACATCGGTGTGCGTCAATTTAATAAGGACACCGGATAAATATTATGGATGCGCTGCTTATGTAAGAAGACAGAAGAACAAATATGGAGTTTTATTTTATTATTAACTTCCCCTCAACTTTTTGGTAAAGGGGTGGGCGCTGGGACACGCAAGGTTATGAGCGGCAGCCATGATAATTGCCCTTCTTTCGGGCGTTCGGGGACGTTTAGGTGGCGGCCGTAGCAGCATTCCGTCTGCATGTCTTTCCCAATTTCCTCTCGGCACCTTCTTCATCACCATCCGCTGAATGCAGGTATATGTAACCGCTGGAAGAGGCGCCGCGGGAGTGCATGTCGCGGCGGCGGTGCGTGCCTGTTTCCAGTCTCCGCCTTCCGCGGGCTTAGACGGAAAGCGAAAGCAGCCCTGCGCACGGCTGGAAAGGCCGCTGCATGCTGATAGAAATAGGCCTTTATTTAGTATATTTAGTATTTATTTCACGCCTCGGTCTTTTTCTGTCCATCCTGCGCTGCGCGCAGGCTTTTAATCATGCCGTGGTAGGTGGCAGCGGCGCCTTGGCTCCGCGGGGCAGGCCGGCCCGGCTGCGCTCTCGCCCGGCGCTCCTAGCCCGCTGCCTAAGCTGCCTTAGTGCGCCTCGGCAGCTCAGCAAATAACCACAGCCGCTGCACCAGTGCGCCGCCTCGATAGCAATGCAGCCCCGGCAGCTACCGGACCCTCCTCTTCCAGGAGAATAGCGGGGTCTTAAGGGAAAAGGGAAAAGCTACGTGTTGCTAGTTTGCCAACTATGTAGAGAATATGGGTAGCCGTATATAAGCGGGAGGCGGAATGGCGTCCGCGCCCGAGCTGTCGCCTGTCCCGGGGCACATGGGCGCTGCTGCCTGCGCGCCTGACAGCCGGGCGAGCATCGGCGCTTTCTCACCGGCTGCCAGCCTGCGGAGTCCGGGGCAGATCTCAGTGCGTGGCCGGGGGTGGGTGGAGCAAAGCAAGCCGGAGGCCGGCGCTGATTTGGGGGTTATTTTTTTTTAAATTATTTTTATTATTATTATTATTATTGTTGTTGTTGTTGTTATTGTTATTATTAGATAAGCCAGATAGCTTTTTGTTGTTTGTTATTGTTGTTGTGGCATAGGAGTATAGAAGGTCGCACTACCTTATTCGCAATTCTTTTATGGCCACCCTTAATTCGGATATTACCTCGGAATTTATGTGTACTGAATAATTAAAGTAAACTTTAAACCGTCTCTTAAAAGTACTTCTGTTTGGTATGTTATTTGATGCCTTGCTTGTTGGTCTTTATATGACAAGTTGCTTACATGCTTAAGGCGAATTTATTAAAATATTTGTTTAAAGAAAAATGAATATTAATGTTTTTCCGAATTTAAGAAGCGCGGTTTAATTAACCAGATTATAGAAAAAATATAAATATAGTGGTGCTTATTCCACATCAGCATTTTGAAAAGTGGTTTGAAAAAGTTAGCGGAAACTTGACACACTTGAGCGCAGCATCATGTACTGAAGGTCACGCTCTATTTTGGAGACACGCTCAGATGCCAAGCGCCACTTTCTGAATTTGTCTCTGTATAAATAAGTTCTGTCAGAAGTTCAGACCTCCAAATCAACTTAGGAAAACAAAATGTGGATTATGTAAACTGCATCTTTTTCTGACCAGAGTTTAATGAAATGAAAAGTTATGGGGTCAGTCTGTAAAATGAACTTTCACAGACTGTGCTGCACACAGACGTCCATGTGGAGGTGCACTAACCATGTTGTTCTTGGCTATGTGTCCGCACCTTAGCCAGTCCGTGGGCCACTGTTTCAGATGCCGTCACATAGCAGAACTTCCTGTTGTGCGCTGCATGTTACGTAGAGCATCTTAGACACTTGAAGCAACAAGTCAAATTCTTTCTGAAAATGTTCCCTGTGCAGATTTTTTCTAATATTATTTAATATAATCATCATATAATTATTTCTTAATTATAGAATTGCGTTTCGCTGTCCTGTTTTTCTTGAGGTAAAAAGCAACCTGAGAGTTTACAGTCTAGCTGCCTCAATCTGATATTTTACCACCTTGGTACTTCACAGTGGCCCCCTATAACCCCAAGATAAGTGGTTAGCAGATGGGTAGAGATGTACAGCAAACCCTGATTTGGGTAATAATTATGAAGGGAGGATTTTATGTTTTAGAGAAGACTTACTCTTTGGCTGGCGTTCTCCTAGATTAACAGGTATGCCCAGGGAAAAATATGATCCCCCGGATCCTCGCCGATTATATACAATCATGTCAGCTGAGGAGGCAGCCAATGGGAAGAGGTCACGCTGGTCGGAGCTGGAGATTTCCGGTGAGTCCTCCATCTTTCATTAAGTGCTTCTTACTCTTGTCATTATGACCTTTTGAAACCATTTTATTCCTTTAAAACAAATCAGTTTTGTAAAACTTATGAAGAGACATGCTGTTAAAATAAAAAGAAATGGCATACAGTACTGTGAAATGTCACAGGTGGCCAGTGAAAATTGTTTAGAGCTATTTATCTGTTCAGTAAGCATCAAAACGCAGAGCTTGTTCTGCACCGCATCCAGGAATTTGTTAGATTTCATCACATAAACTCACTTTAGTTAACTTTTAAGGTCAGTTAACTTTTTGATGTATTGGGTTAACTGTAGAAAGTCTGCCGGTGGTCAAAATTCGAGAACAAATACACGGGTATATTGAATGGTAACCAATTACTGCTGTGACTGTCAGTTTTGAATCAGCTAAGTTAACACACATTGGCAGCTGGTACCGTTGATGACGTAGATTTATGTTAGCTAAGTATGTATTTTCATTAATCTTAATCAAAAATAACAGGACCTACAATTAAATTCATTTACCAGGACGAGTTCGAAGCCTGAGTAGCTCCCTATGGACACTGACACACTTGACGGCGCTGCATCTCAACGACAACAACCTAAGTCGCATTCCTCCAGAGATCGCCAAACTTCAGAACCTGGTTTACCTGAATCTGTCCTCCAATAAGCTGCGCAGCCTCCCAGCAGAGCTTGGAAATATGGTGTCTCTCAGGTGAGCTCCTTCATCCTTGTGCTCATTGGTTTGTAAAGGTGGCATATGGCTTAGCAGTGAGTCACAGAAGCACAAACTTGCAGACGAGGTGAGCCTGTTAGTGAGCTGTGCTGGAAAATGTGGCAAAATAGGGTGAATGTACAGTAACAGCAGCACGCATGTAAAATACTTCACCAATACGGCTCCTGAGTGTTTTCTTCTCTGTTTTTCAGGGAATTGCTTTTAAATAACAATCTTTTACGAGTTCTGCCTTATGAACTTGGGCGGCTGTTTCAGTTGCAAAGCTTAGGCTTGAAAGGTATTTTTTTATATTTTACTTTTTACAACATCTTGGAAATTTTACTTCAGCCTACTGTTATGTAAATGCAGTGTTGGTGATTTTTCCCCCTCAGATTTGCCTCCTTCTTGCCTTGAGGGTGTCATGTTTGCACTTTTCAGATTTGACTTGGTCAAATCGCTTTCTGTTATCATTGTAATATAATCAGCATGAAACTAAACTGGGTATTTTTTTTCATTTTCAGGAAATCCATTGTCACAAGATATCCTTAATCTTTACCAGGAACCTGATGGAACCAGAAAGCTTCTTAATTATATGCTTGACAATCTTGCAGGTACAAATTATTATATCAGGATAATTTTTTACCGTTTTCTGTTTTTTTTGGCTATGGATATATACTTCTGCATATTTTCTACTGCAAATGTACACATTGGTTGTAACTTGTATGTGCAGATATTTTCATTCTGAAGTTCCTATGATTTGCTTCGTATCTCAGTGCACCCTGAGCAGCTTCCGCAAAGACCCTGGATCACGCTGAAAGAGCGGGACCAGATGATCCCATCCGGTATGTTGTCTTTGTATAAATGATGAAATTATTTTATAGTCTGTAGACCTGTATTTTATATTTTGGGTTGTTCTATGTAAGGACATCACTGGCATGTGTCCCCCCCCAGCCACATTCACGGTCATGTGTTACAACGTGCTATGTGACAAGTATGCCACGAAACAGCTGTACGGCTACTGTCCATCCTGGGCGCTGAACTGGGAGTACAGGAAAAAGGGAATCATGGAGGAGATCACAAACTGTGATGCCGATATCATCAGTCTGCAGGTAATCTATGCTGCATGATTGTAATTTGTGGAGCCGTGTGTGGTTCAGTGAGTCAGACCCCTGAGCCTGTGATCAGAGGTACAAATGAATGAGGTATGATATCCCCATGGTCAGCAGAATAGTCAAGGTGCTGGTGGGCCTTGTCCAGAATTGCACTGTATTTAACAACACAGTACATTATCTGCAGTTCTTATTTCCTTTAAAATTTATGTTATTGAATTATTATTATTAGTGATGTTTTTCTTTACATTTTTATTGTCTACTTTTACTTAAGGTATCTATTTTTTGTATTTATTTCTACCTAAATTATCCTTAGTTGTATTAATCCTTTTGCCGATAGGGATCAGTAATGTTTTGTCTTATCTTGTGTTATTGAAGTGAAACTTTAAGCAATGTATTTTGACCTTTGTTTGAAGTCCGCTTGCCTTTGACTTGGTTTTCTAAGAGTCATAATCAAGTGCTTCCACGTTCTTAATTGTTTCTACAGGAAGTTGAGACTGAGCAGTACTACGCTCTCTTTCTTGAAACCCTGAAGGAGCGTGGTTATGATGGCTACTTCTGTCCAAAGTCTCGTGCCAAATTGGTGTCCGAACCAGAAAGGAAGCATGTGGATGGCTGTGCAATATTTTTCAAGACAGAGAAGTTAGTTTCCAGGCCATTTTCACTGTGTAATGTTTATATTGATCGCAATGGAATGTTTGTCTATTAGATTATCAGTTCTTTTGCATGGGCATGCAAGCTTTTTTTTTAACAAACAGGACACTGGTTTTTAATAAGAGAAAAAAAACATTTCCTTGTTTGCTGCATTACAACCTGACCTTTCTAGTGAGCACTTCTGAATCTGTTAACTTCACGCAGTCTGTCTGTACGATTGTTTCAGGTTCACACTTGTGCAGAAGCACACTGTTGAGTTCAACCAGGTCGCAATGGCAAACTCAGAAGGATCAGAAGTCATGCTGAACCGAGTAATGACGAAAGACAACATTGGTGTAGCTGTATTGTTAGAGGTCAACAAGGACATGTTTTCTGGAGGTGAGCATGTTCTTCATGACCCCTTGCATATTTGGGATCTCATAAGAGAGAGAGGTTATTTTAAGTGTATTTTGGTATATTGTACAGGTACAAAGCCCATACAGGAGAAACAGATGCTCCTAGTAGCCAATGCACACATGCACTGGGACCCTGAGTTTTCGGATGTGAAGCTGATCCAGACCATGATGTTCATTTCGGAGCTGAAAAGCATTGCGGAGAAAGCCTCTCGGTCAGAGGCGCCCAGCCCCAGCACCCTCGATTCTGGCTCCATACCCATCGTCCTGTGTGCGGATCTCAATTCGCTGCCAGATTCAGGTTTGGCACTGGGATACACAGCATATTTAATCGGAAGCACAACATGGCATATTGACATTTTTGAGTTTCATATATTAAACGTTTCAAAAGGACCATAGTTTTCTTTGTCAAGCAGATCCAATTAGTACATACTTTCGACTTGAATCAATGAAAAAAATAACTCAAATACTTTTTCAGTTTTTTAAATGCATTTATTTTTTAATTCAGGAGTGGTGGAGTATTTGAGTAACGGCGGCGTGGCTGAGAATCACAAGGACTTCAAAGAGCTTCGCTACAGCGAATGTCTAACGAACTTCAGCTGCAATGGAAAGAATGGCAACTCTGAGGGCAGCATCACGCATGGCTTCCAGCTCAAGAGCGCCTATGAGAATGACCTGATGCCTTACACTAATTACACCTACGATTTTAAGGTAGGACCACATCACCAGTTACATTTCCTCGTATTTGTAAGTCCGTTTATCAGCAGTGGACAGGTCCAGATAGTAAAAATCCAGACCAACAGACTGGCCAACCAGTTCAGTATAAAGATTTATAGACACACAGAGGGTTATCCACATTGGTATTGCTGATATTACACAAATATATCTCTGGTATCAGTATCGGTCAAAATTTTCACATCGGTACACCACTGGGGAGCCAATCAGGTAGCGGTTTCTTTGTGTTATTCTTTTTTGTACGCTTCACTAGTTGACTTTACACTTGCCTATTATTCTATGCTCTTTATTTGCATTTCAATAATAGTGTGTAACAAGTTCCCATGGTCATTTTTCAATGACATTACAGGTTTGAATTTAGGCTATTAAAATAATGGAATAATTGATTAATCATATCAAATCGTGGTAGATATGAAAGGTTTATGATGCAATTATGATCAAATTGTTCCCTGATAATCAAAATCGCCTTCAGTCCAACAACTGAAACCCTTGTTTATTGAAGTTCACTAACATGACTCATTAAGCATATTGTATAAAAATAATTCATTCGATTCTCAGACCTCTTGGCTAGCGTTACTAACGATTTTTGGCGTTAAGATTATGCATGCTTTGTTTCTGTGTTGATGCCTCCTCATATGTTCCAGCATGCCAGTTAATGTGAGCCTTTAAGTGGGCCCTTATGCCTGCCCCCTGTGGGGCGCCGCCCCCCCCCCCGGCCGCACAGGAAGCAAGTAGGAAGGGTATTGACGAAGGGAAGGAGAACACTGGGGGAGGGGGAGAAAGGGTTAGAAAAAAAAAAAAAAAAGAAAAGAGGGAA
>JAODKN010000114.1:12521206-12536741 GCA_026774425.1 Petrocephalus zakoni
AACATAGGCATACCCATACATTGAGAAATGAGTGAAACTAAATGTTTTGCTGTGGTCTCTTAATTTTTTCCAGAACTGTATATTTTATCCATTTAGTACATTTATTTTATTCTTTCACCTCTTTTACACCAGCCCAGGAGACCCCCCGGTGAGGCCTCTGCAGCTCCTCAAGCTCCTGGCCCCAACAAGGTCTCTGTGGAGCCCTGCTCGCCGCCCGAGAGGCCAGCTCAGCCCTGCACCTCAACCGAGACTGCCCCGCCGCCTGACCCCTCGCCCCTATACGCCATCTGACCCTAGCTTTGCGGTTCCTTAGGTACCACCAAGGCTCACTAGGCTGCTGAAACCAAGGGAGATCCACCCCCTGAGACCGACACCCAGGACTCTGGGGTCCAGTGGACCCTCCAGTCTGGCTTCTGTCCCTGTCCTGTCTTAATGTATGCCCTTCTATCCGGTCTCGTTTTGGTTTTCCCTTGGCTTGCACACACTCCTGACCTCTTGCTCTAGCCAATTTGACCTGTGGTCCATCCTCGTGTCTTTGTCTTTGTCCCTGTGGTCCTTCCATATGTCAGTCCTGTCCCTGTCCTTTAGAATGCCTCACCTATGGCTCCTGCAGTCCCTCACCCTGCATCTGTCCATCCCCTGATCCAAGTAAGGTCCTGTCTTTTCCAGTGGTGTCGTCTGTGGGGTGTTCACAGGTGCATATCCTGCCTTGTCTTGTCATTTCCTGTTTTGAAAAGTCCCATGGTGTCTAGTATTGTCCCTCTGGTGTTATTGTCATTAGTCTTGTTTGCCTGGTCTTTTTTTTTTGTCTCCCTAGGTCCATAGTCCTGCGCATCTGATGTCCAACCCTGTCCGGCGTCTCTGGTTCTGCCCCATGTCCTACCTCCATGAAGCCGTCCCCATGTCCAACCCCTTGTGTCCCATCCCCAAATTGCTCGGCTGGGGGGGGACTGTCACATCCAGCCCCACCCTTCTTATCTGCTCCCTGTGTTTTTCTTAGGTGTGGCTCTAAATAAGCCACACCTGATGCTCGTTTGTTTTAGCTCATGTTCCTGCCCTCATGGTAACGATTCACAGCTGCCTCTTGTTTGCCCCTTCACTAGTCAAGTATTTAAGTGCTTCCCAGCCCTGTATTCCCCAGTTCTGTCATTGTTACTTGTCAGTGCCTGTTATCCAGGATTGTGTCGCAATAAAGTCCCCTGCATGGGTTTTACTTGTACTACAACCTGCCTTTGGGTCATGCCTTCACCTCAGGACATGACACCAGTACCTTTGAAACCTTACACTAGATTTAATTGTTGAAATATGGCTATACCAGTGCTTCTCAACCCAGTCCTTGGGAACCCACAGACAGCTCGGAGCCGGGATGGAGCAAAAACTTGGACTGTCTGGACCACAAGGACTGTGTAGAGAAACAGTAGGCTATAAACCTCATAATTCGAACACTAGGCAAGTTATCACATCACATTCCTCACATTAAAGACACAACCATTCAGAAAATATAAATAGAATCATTAACTACACCATGAATCCCCCTTTTCAAACAGATTGTATCAAAAACAAACATTTATTTTATGTAGACCAAATAATTCATCCATTGATTTTCTGTAGCCACTTGTCCCATTTTGGGCTGTGGGAACAACCCAGGATGGGGTGCCAACCCATCACATGGCACACTCCTATACCATTCACTCACACATGCTACGAGCAATTTGGCAACTCCAATTAACCTCAGCAAGTTTTTGGCCTGTGGGGAGAAAACCAGAGTACCCCAAGGAAATCCAACAATGACACAGGAAGAACATTCAAACTCCACACACATGGAGCCTTGCAGGAGGCTCAAACCTTCGTCCCAAAAGTGTGAGACAACAGTACCAACAACAGCAACACCATGCTGCCCCCAGCAAATAATCGATTGTGTAGCAAAGAGTTGTTGCATCAGCTGATGCTAGGAAATTTTTTTATAATATAAATGAATCAAATAAATTGAGTTTTGATTCCCAGACAACATATTCACCAATAGTTTTGTTTCAAAATAGCTTTTTATGAAAGGAAGTCCACTTTCTCCATCTTTTTTTGCAATATTTGGTAAACTACTTGTATACTGCTGGTCATTAATACTCAAATTTAAAATTAACAAACAAAAAAAAATCTTTATAAATGTATGAATACTGTAATTGTAGCAAAGAATAGCTAGATTAATCAACTTCATTAATCCTGTCATGACCCAAAGTGAAGGCATAACCAACACAGGGGATTTTATTAAAGCACAACACTGCATAACAGGCACTGACAGATAACAATGACAGATAAAGGGAGCACAGGACTGGGAAGCACTTAAATAGAGACAGAAATTCCAAAACCTGTACTTTATAAATTTAGTTTTTGTCATTTTGTTCTGTCTAGTTGACTACTCTGCCAGCCCCTGGAGGATGGGCTCCCCTTTTGGCTCTGGTTCCTGCCAAGGTTTCTTCCTTATAGGGAGTTTTTCCTTGCCCCTGTCGCCTCTGACTTGCTCACTGGGGGCTTATGTGGGCAGAGATTATGTTAAGCACTTTGAGACTAATGTAAAATGCGCTATACAAGTAAAATTGCATTGTATTGCATTGCAAATACTAGACTAACGAAGGGGCAAACAAGAGGCAGCTGTAAATGGTTGCCATGAGGGCAGGAACATGAGGCAGGACAAAAGAACATCAGGCAGAACTTGATTAGAGTAGTGTTTCCCAACCCAGTCCTATTCGGTATTCCTGATTAGCTGGGACGCAAAAACATGGACTGTCCAGGGTTCCCCAAGGTCTTAGTTGGAAGACACTGGTCTAGAGCCACACCAGGGGGAAGACAGGAGAATCAGGTAGACAGGGTGAGCAGGGAGTGATAAACCCCAAGCAGATCGATATATAATAGACGCTTCTAGTTCAAGCCATAGCATTCCAGAATGCTTTCAATTTTTGACAGACCTCCTAAAAATTTTAAGTAACTGTTTAATTAGAATAGCGTATTTTTCCACCTCCTAATACATGACTGTTAGCAAACAACATGATGATATTAAAAAAAAACACCATTTTCTACAAAAACAAAAGCATCTCCAAACTGGAATCATTCCCTTTAAGCCCTAGACCTGTCTGCTAGCCATCTGCCGTATAGCATTTAGTTTGACTATGTGTTCTGTTTATAACTATTAATGACTATTGCAAGTTTGATGTAAGGTTGGGTGATAAATGAGTCTGTAGTGGTTAGCCATAAACATAAACTGGAAAAGGGGACTAAGAAGTATGTCAAAGAACAGACAAAGGTCCTGGACTCTGTAGATGAAAATCATCATGCAGTCTGAAATAGCATACCGAAATGCTTTGTCATAAACTCGTAAAACTGTATCAGGGTTCCAGGAGATTCGAAAACTTGATCCAGATTCAGACCTGGCCATGACTCAGTGGACCGTCCCTTTTTCCATGCAGAGTTTTGTAAGAGTTTGTGGCACTTTGCTGGTGTAGTCTACATGTGCTTTGTGGTTGCACCCGGGGGGCATACTGTGGGATGTTGTGGGATGGGCTGCTGTAACTATTTGGACCCTGTATGAGTGTAGTAAAAGTTGTGCCAGAATCTTCTGAATGAAAACAAAGTAGTTTAGAGCAGCTGTTGGCCTCTGGCAAGGGGTGCATCTTGTCTCGACTCCTGTTTATGATTTGAGAGTCTGATTTTAGTGAAGGAGCTCCTTTGTGTCATGCATACATGATACAGGACCAGGGAACATCAGACTGATACTGAGACAAATCAATTCAGCTGCTACTGTTTCGCAGACAATGAGCACATTTGTGGAGGTAAAGAATAAACTTGATGAGGATTGGGATTTCCTAGTCAATAGAGCTGTCAGGATTACTCAATTAAACTCGATTACTGGGTTATTTAAAAGCATCAATTTACTTAATCGTATACTTAGAAATATAGTGGAAAGATGATGGTGCATAAAGTCCAACATACACAAAGCAGCGCCAACAAACTGCGCAATATTACCTCTATGGAGTACAAAATATTTCCATAAGCAAAAGATGAATGTCTTTTTGTTACCAGTTCTTGTATGCATTTCTCTCGTACACTCATAGTGGAGTCCAACAGCAAGGACGAGAAAGATTATGTTTGTCTTGGAGAGCACATGCAGAGCTCATGCACATGCAGAGCTCATTGATGTATACTATGTAAAGGAGACGTCATTAAAATTGCAAAGCTTGCAGAGTTTTCTACTACCTAAGAGATAGTAAAAATGTTTGAGTGTAACTTTTATTGACGGTCTTAAACCATCTGACTATATTCAGTTCTTGAGATGTAACAATTGTATGTACTCAGTTCTTGCAATGTAATGCAAGCCTACTGTGGGCAGCACAGTGGTGCAATGGTGTTACTGCACACTGCTGCATTGAGATACCAATTCACACAACCATGTGTTTGAACTGGAAAAGAAAACCAGAATACCCGGAGAAGGCCCACTCAAGTAAAACTATTCAAATTTTCTTCATAGTGATTGCAGAATTACCTTTAATAAATGCCAATATGATCACTTCACAACAGAAGTAACATTAAATTGGCACTATAAATCGGAAAGATTTTTGTTGCAATCTTGCCCTCCAGTGGCATAAAACTAAAATACATACTGAAGACCATGCACATTCAGACAGGGTCACAGGGCAGCCTGGAGTCATTCCCAGGCAGCTCAGGACATAGGACAAGAACAAAACCCAGAAAGGATGTCATCAGTCAATCATAGGATATACACTCACACAATTTTTTTATAAAATTGTCCCCACAAAATAAAGTTACAGGTTTTTATCATATTTTAGGGAAATCTGGTCCCCACAATGTTATAATTACACAAACACACACACACACACAGATTAGGTGTGTGTAATGCAAATTAGGCATCTATGATTTGATATGTCTTTCTGGGGACTCTCCATTTTTATGGGAACAACTCAAATCCCAGCTATGACAACCTTTTTCAGTTTTTTTTCCTGATTACATTCGCGACTTTTTTTTTATAAAACTGAGTTTCCTTTTGTGTAGACCAAAGAAATTTCTCAACTTGGTCTCCACAATATACATATATATGACCACATACACACACCTAGTTCATATATTCCTATCATTATAGGAATCCTCCATTCATTTCTATGGATGTAGCCTCTAATCCCAATTTAATTCCGGAATGCTGAAAGTGTTTGGGTACAGTACTTCTAAAACAGTATTAAAAATGCTGTTTTTCAGGCATAGGCATTCAGTGTAAATGAAATCTTTGACCAAAGAGCTTAAATAGACTGTAACGATTTAACTGTGATTACAGACCAGATCCGGCTGGAGGGCCCGGTGTGGCAATTGAGGAATACCATTCCTATGACGGGTATTTGGTGAACTGGATTCTGGACTAGAGATGACACAAGCGTCCATGTGCTGTAGCTGTCCATTACGCTATTTTCCTACCCCTGAAAGTGACTCCACACATAAACAAATCATGAAATGACTGTTAAGCACATGAACACGCTTGGTTTTGTTCAGGGTTGCTGTTCACCTTTTTTGAACTAATCCGTGTAATATAAAACTACAAAGCAAATGTTTACTGATCTATAAATCATGTATTATTATGTATTATACATAAAATCACATGAAAATTTTAAAAAGGCAATGTCACAATTGAGTATATTTCTGTAATATCTAAAAATATACTGTAAACAATTATTAACTTGAAACTGATTAATAGAATTTTGAAAATGTCATCTGTAAATTAACGGAAGTGAAAATCCGGCCTTTTCTTACAGTGAAGGCACTAAAGGTTCCATTTCATCTGGCTGGTATTTCTGCAGCTATTGACAATATTATTAACAGCTCAAAGACACACAGTGTGTGAATGCTTTTATGTTCAATTAATAATAATTTTAGTGTGGCTTATTTAAGTGTGGGTTATTTATTTGGTGTTTATGGTAGGCTTTAAGTGTTTTATGTGATTTTATTTTTATTTACTGTTTATGCACATCCATTTAGACTCATTGAAATGTTGATACTAAATTCCATGCTTTCATTACATATTCAGCAATAACCTCACAACACCTTGTGTTTCCATGGATACACCCTGCCAAAACGTGTGTGTAAATCATAGCTACATACGAGCAGCATTTGCAGCCTCAATGATGCATCTCGGGAGTAGGTGTTTTAACCCCCTTCCCAAGCCAACCCAATCCAACCCATCCACCCACCCCACCCATCTGCCGTCTGGTCACGTGATGCCCGAGCCTCAGCACCGCTCATTAGGCGGCCATCTTGGTTTACACCCAGCGCAGTACGCGCAGCCAATCCAATTATTACGAGCCGAGCGGAGCAGGGCAGCGGAAGATCGCGATTTCAGCTGCATCACCCATTCACGCCGCCTCTCAGACCCTCCGAACGAACACCTCGGCGGCAGCTGATGTGGAAAACTGCGGAGACGGCGACTTTAGCCCCTCACTAGACTGCGGGGCAGAAAAGAGGGAGGAGGCGCGGCACCCGAAAACAACAGCATCCTTTTTGTGCTCCTGCCTGGCCGGGGCTGGGCTGCTCTCCTGCTCCGTTCGCTCCCGCTGCTTTCTCTCCTTTTTGTGCTCCTGCCTGGCCGGGGCCAGGGCTGGGCTGCTCTCGGGCTCCGTTCGCTCCCGCTCTTTTCGTTCCGCCCATCCCAAGCGGAGGAGAGCGGCAGGGCCGTAGCGGGACCATCCCTTCGTGCTTCTTTCCGTCGCTTCCCCGCACCTGGCCTGGTGGAGCGCCGTTTTCGGGCCGCGGTACCCGAGCTGAGTCATCATGTCGGACCTGACGCCTCAGAGCGACGCCCCCACCCCCACCACCGACAAGATCACGCAGGCGGCCAGGGAGACCATCTACCTGTGCAACTTTCGGGTCTCCGTGGACGGGGAATGGCTCTGTCTGCGTGAGCTCAATGACATCTCCCTCACCCCCGACCCGGAGCCGGCCCATGAGGGTAGGTCTGTGCGCGGCGGCTGTGGCCGGGGGGTATCGGGGCGGCTGCACCTGGAGTCCGGGTCTCCAGCACCGGCCAGGCGTGGTTATTCGCGGGAGGCGCCTGTAGTCCCGCTTCTGACGCGCCCTAGAATATTAGCGCGTTTCGCAGAGTTTGCAAGTCACACTGAACTGGGTTGTTCCGTAATGGTCTTTCGGGGGGGGGGTACCATGCCCAGGCCCAGGCCCAGGCCCGGGCCCGTCACTCTCGGCGCGCATTAAAGCTTTTAACGTGTAAATGTTCCTCTATTTGGATTTTTAAAGACGTTGTGCTAAAGACGTCCTAAAGAACGATACATCGTTAAATGGTCCTTATTGTGGGCGCAACATAATTTCGTTCCCCAAGCCAGTGATTTTTGTGCTTTCAGTGGGGGAGGAAATCAATATCATTAAAATTCAGATAGTATACTTGAGAGCATTTTTTTGGTGAATTGATTTTGTTTGGTGTTATGGTTAGTTGTGTTCAATTCTTTTTATAACATTACAGGTACAAACAGTAACATGCAGGCTCTGTTTTATGCATTTATTTGTTTTTAGTTTTAAATAGTTAAGTGTCTGTTTACTTACTGAGGTTATATACTTTATTACGTTAACTGAAAAGGAACTATAAGTAAAATAAGTTTTCATAAGTTATGATTTGGATGTAGCATCTGGAATTGTAAGCATAATTCTGCATTACTTTGATGCCCCATGAGAGGCACAAAACACAGATGTGCAAAGAAATGGCCCATGGCAACTGTTTTCACCTGCCACCAGTACATTAAACTCTAGCAGTATATTAAAATTGGATTTAATGGTGCTCTGATTACAAAGGGAAATCTGGCTAAATGTAATGGACGGAGGTGGCTAGTTTCTCTAAACATGGTCTGTCAGTAAATTTAAAGATAATAATTTAAAGATTGAAATGCATTGCACGATTCAGCACTATAAATCTGCTTTTAACTTATGGGCATGTACATTTTTTTCAGTTTGTGTAGATTAAAATTGCATGACATAATGGTAATGTTTAATGTAAATTCAATCAAGAACACAAAAATTATAATGTTGATGTGACCTTCAGCATAATATTATTACAGTTAAAATGTGAATGTAACGTGGTTAGGAGCAGGTGGCAAGAGGTTTCTGCTCGTAGCATGATCTTTGTAAGCTGTGCTTTTTTTCTTTTATGTCATACTTAAGATGAAGTAGGTAGAAATTCAGTTTCTAAAAAAATAATCAGAAAATCTTGTCATGTGGGGCTGAAATATAGCCAGTTGCCCAGGCTGTTCCTGTGGGATACATTCTGCAGTCAGAATTGTCTCCTATTGTCATGTAAACCACTAATTGTACATTCTGAGCTGTTTTGTTAATAGCTACTTGCAGTAGAAATATTTATGAAGATCGTTTATCAGGTTGATTTAAAGCATTTAAATATGCCTGGTCTTCTTAATGGGCAAGAGAAATTTCACTTTGCATTTACTTTGTGTTTTCAGGGCAGATTTATTTAAATGAGGATTTCTTCACCCTGCATGAAGCAGAAATTATTAGTGTTGCATTTACTATTTACTAAACCAGGCCTTTATTTGATATCTTAATATCTCTAAATCTGTTGTAATTCAGGATATCCTAGCTTACCCCTACAAAATAAGTCAATAATGATAAATGATACAAATCAATTTCCAGCATATTTTTTTAAATCCATATTACCACATTTTCTTTAAAATCCAGCATTTAAACTTGTGATATGTTAATTTCTTGAAGTAATATATTGTTATAATCACAGTACCAGAGCATTAACTAACCCAAAATGACAGAGAAATGCATTTGTGTGGTAATTAAGGCTGTTACCCAGTTCTCTATGCAGTATTTGATGGAAATAGTCCCTCTTAACCTGCTGTTATTCTCTCCTCCGGTATGTAAAATTAAATCTACTAAGGCCCAGATTTGCATTTATTTTTGACATCCTGCCACTTGCCTGAAAATAGGAATTCACTCTGCTCTGCATTACAAATGTTTCACCTTGTAGCTATTCGAAATTCTGACTTGTTATAAGGCCACGTACAATATCAGAAAAAAATAATTTTTCAGTACGGATTTTTATTGTGTAGATTAAATAAGCCTTGATCATCAATTTTTTTTTTTTTGTAGGATTCATTTGAAGGCTGTCCGACATTCATTTCATGTGGAGACAAGGGCTATGCTGCATCATTTTGTTTTTCTGAAATAAAACCATGTAAACTACATATTTAGATTATCTGAAAAACAATTCCTCATGATAATGCATCCATCTTCTGACTGCTTATCCTATTCAGGAATGATGTAAAGAAGGAATCTGAATGTGGGTTATTTAAATTATGTAAACTCAATTGTTGCGCAGCATAGTGGGTTATCTGTCATGTGACAGGAACACTGTAACAATCCCCAACCCCCTTCCCAGCAAACAATGGGTCTTTTATACTTTAATTAGCTTTATATTACTTATCTTTCTCTGCAGTATTATCACAATAGTGTCATCATATTAATTTCAAACTGGAAAACATTAGAAAATACGAAAACATGCAGATTTAAAGAAACAATTTTTTTGGAGTAAAAGATTTTCAGATCTATATCTGTAATGAGAGTAGAGGGAAGACTGACTTAAAATGGTTTCTAATCCATTTGTAAGAGTCAATGGCTAATACTTTTGTATAGACATCATGTCTGCATTTATTTTAGATTTTCATTTTTTATTTTAGATTTTTATTTTTATTTTAAATTTTTCAAGATGTGTGAGTGCTAATGGAGAGGTTCAAATTATATTAACACAACCAAATGTATTTCAGTCTTCAGTTTTCATTTAAAGTATTGTTGCCCACTCTATTTTTTAAGAAATATTTTAGGAATCTGTGGATGAAATGTAAATGATTTCTTTTGCTATATCCTGACTTTTGTAAATTTTATTGAAAGGAAATGCTAACGGAGTCAGCATTCCTCTTGGTCTTCTCCAATGGAGTCCCAGTATATTTAAAGGTGTTTTTTTTTTTTTAAGAACCAATTTGCCAATTTTCTTTCTTCCTATTTCTCTGCGCTTGGGCCCACACTGTCCACCACAAGGCAGATTATCTGGTTTAATAATTAGATCCTAAAGTGCATTCATTCCTTCTGTGTCATGCTCTTCTGCCTTTATCCATGCCTTCCTGAGTACCAGCCAGCTGCAGAATCACCTTTTGTCTTCTCCCACTTTTTCTGGGGATGCTTTTCTTGGGTGTTGTTTTCCCTACACTCTTCATAAATAATCTCACAATACTTTTAGCTAGTATTTTAGCTGTTTCATCTAATAATAGTGATCTTTCTAATATGGGCAGATCCTGACCTAAACTACTCCATACTTCCCAGTTGCTCACCCTCAGCCATCTGATTTCAGTTCCTTCTTCTTACCCCCTTTTTTTTTCTTCATGGCCCTGGTACAGTCACTGCTGGGCGTTTTCCTCTGACGGTCATCTTGAGAGTTATCTTTCCATTGCAGTCCGATCTGCATTTCCTACCACCCTCCTGAATACTAGATACTAGATGGTGCTTTGGTGCTCAACCCAGTTCTGAATTCACTTAGTTTTACCTGTTATTGTGGTTACTTCTGGTCATTCCCGCTTCACTTGGCCTTGCTTTAAAGGATTTGAAGTCGTAACCTTTGTCCTCCCACACATTCATTTCCTGAGGATTCTTTGCTCTTTCGTGCATGCTGTGCTGGTTGTTTCCATGTAATTGATCCTGTTTAGTTCGTCTTCCATTCCACCTCTCATGGGACCTTTGAGCTGTGCTTGTAGTTTGTAAGCAGATGTCCTCATGATGAGAACCTGTGGGTAATTAGCCCACACAACCCTGGTGGAGTTCCTGCTATCAGTCAGTCTTTTCTGACAATTCTTCAGTTTTCACAGTCATTGATGATTGTCCAGACATAGATGTAGAGGTGGTTGTTAATCTGATGGACATTGCTCCCATTTGCACCTTCCCCAAAGTGTTCATAATAGGATCCATATTGCCAGAATCCTTTATGAACCCAGGAATACTACTGAAGAATGTGATACCAAGTTAGCATTAATACTATGATAACGGTCTGGGATAGGTTATCAAAGCACAGCAAACTGATACCACACAATTTTAGGCTCTCAACGTTGCTCAGATTAGATGGTTATGCTAGTCAAAGATGATATTGGATTAAAAATGGCTTTATCCTTGCAGCCAGAATTGACGTATACTTTATTGACAGTGACAAACTGGTCAGTTATTGACTTGAGCACTGTTCTCCTAATAGGGTGTTTGTTGGTTCAGTGTATCACTGGGATCATCTTATGGGCTGCTTCTTTTCTGTCTCCTTGATGGGCCTACTACATCTCCAGAATCCTCAATAGTAATGCATTACTACCACCCACTGGACTAGAGTGGAACTTGCTATGGGATAAAAAGTGCCTTTCCACAGAAGCACATTAGTCTTGCAACATTTCCAGCAACATACCTTAATGTGACATTATCTGTACCACATTACTGTTGGCTAAATTTGTATTATTTCCTTTTGTGCTATGTTATATAATTGTCCTATAAATACTCATACTACATTCATTAAAAAATTAGTTGTTTTAATGTACAGTCGTCCCTCACCATGTCACACTCCGACTTTTGCGGCTTCACTCTATTGCGGTGTTTTTAAAATACAGTACTGTGCTCATTAAAGTATATACTGTACTGTATATTCATTAAAAAGTTGATCGAGACAGTGAAAATGATACAGCACGAGCTCTGTTGTCTGAGTCAGTTACATCCTTTTCTTATCCTGGCCACTGACTGGCTCAGCCTCACGCAAGTTCGTTTCTCTCATACATGCTTCTACATCGCTACGCATCGGAAACATCTTTGTTTGCGATTTCTGAGAACTTTTATCTAAGCCCCACGATGGCTCCTAAACCTGCTGCTTCTTCTAAGCCTTCTGCTTCTTTTCATAGGTTAGTGGTTCTGTGTAAGAACCGTGTGTGCAATATACAATAATAATTAATATATTTGTAATGTCTAATGTCATATTTTTTTTTTCTTCTTTTCTAATATATTGGGTAATACGAGTGGTAACTAAAGGGTGTTTCATGTCTAGGGGGCTCTAATGTTAAAAACCATATTTAGAAGGTCGTAAACAGGTTTTCTATGCTCTGTGAAAATATTCGATTTATAAATAAAGAATCCTTCACGGAAATTCACTTTTCGCAGTAGAGTCTGGAACGGATTAAACACGATAAACAAGGGACAACTGTATAAGAATCATTTGAAAATCATGGAGTCGTGTTTTTAGAGAAATAAGCCTTTAAATCTCATTGATGGTGCATAATTATCATAGTCTATCACAGACTCATACTACTTTCTTGTTGTTGGTTACTTAACTGATTCTCACTAATCACGGTAATCCCATTCACAGTGGATTTAAAAAATGATAAACACAAGTTGGCTTGTATTTGTTCAGGCAGTTGAACACTTGGTTCCTCTCTCATCTCTGTAGTGATGTCTCCTTTTAACTGGATTGCTACCTCGCTGTGGGTGGAATTAAGCGAATGGTGTGTCAATGAAGCTCACAGCCTGCAGATTGAAAAGAAGGGGATGACTGATAACTCATTACATGAGCTTCATGCTTTTCTTGAATTGGCTTTAGGAGGATAATACTTGTGGGTGGACATATTTTTTCCATTAAAATTTGTCTACTATGGTCATACTAAGGAATCTGAACCTTTTGGCAAACACTCACTCTACATGTGACATTGGTGGTTTTTTGGTTAAAATATCTTAGCATGCATGACATTTTATGCTCTCCCCTCCTTTTCATTTTTCTTTGCAAAGACTCATGGGAGGATTTCACAAGTTTGGTGAAGGAAATGCAAATGCTTGATGAGTTTAAAGGTGCGTATTATGGCATCACTGTCAAGCTCCAACCACCCCAAGCAAGTAATCTAGATGTCATCTCTAGTCCTCGAGCAGGCATGCCCACCTCACTTCATTTCTCTGCCATGTAGCCCTAGGTGTAGTGCATGATTCTTTGACATTTAATTATTTGTTTGCAGATTTGTTTAATTTTATGTATTGTCAGTTTTCATTTCATACAGAGCAATAAAAAAAAAAAAAAGATTGTCACAAAGTACTTTACAGTGTCAAACCAAAATCCAAATTTTGGGAAAACCTGAAACTTATTCCCAGATTGCTTTAGAGAAAATGTTTGTAGTTTGTAGTTCGCGTTACGGCACCTTTTGATTCACAAATTACTTTCTAACGATTACTTTACTGCTCAGTGATCTCCATGTTGCACACGGATTATTACTGTCGCACAGTGTGCTAACGCTGCATTACATGTAGCAGAGCAGTAGAAAGAGTGGTGAGGCTGTACAGCTCAGGTAGCAACAAGGCTGTATAGATCGGGTAGCAACGGCGACACTCCCATAGGGACGTATTCGTAATTTCTGTTTTTTTTCCAGCAAACTTCTGAGTAATGGAGACGGTGAATAGTTCCAAACATTGACATTCACGGCATAGAATCACAGTCATTTCCATTGCTTAGCCAGTTCACTTGCTGAATGGAATAGGTAGGTAATTCACTTACGGCTAAGCAACGGAACCAATTGCTGAATTCTTTTAGTAGAGGCTGTGTTGGACAGAATGTGTCACAGAACTCCTAGCTAATGTAATTTCTTAGAATTATTTACTCTGAAATTTCTCCAGAAAAGGATATCGTGTCCTTAATCATTTGATGTAGGTTCCCCAGTTACGTCACCAAATTTAGGTTGTACTTATTTCCAGTAGATGGGAGAAGTATGTTGACTTAACAATTGAGAGTATGATGAAGAGAAGATTTTAAATGCATCAACATTTACTTTTAGAATAGCTTGATGCATCACACCATTTGTTGGTAATCTTCACGAATTTTGTTGACTCCCTAATTGCATGCACACTTAACAGTATTCAGTGTAGGGCTGAACGATTTATGCATTTCAAATCAAGATTTGAAACAATGCAATTAGCAATTCGCATTGGCTGCGATTTAGGGAATGCATTATACAGCATGTTTGACCCAGGGTTTAAAACTGTTGTGAGAATAGTTTTACAAATTCATTCCGTCCTCCTTGTGTGACAGTCAGTCTCACAAATTAGAAGTGCCGTGCTCGTCGCGTGCCAATCATGCTCAAGAATCAGAAGTGGCCCAAAGTGCTGCATATACAGTACGCCCACAAACAGACACGTGAAACCCAAGGAAAACGTTACATTCGCAAAAAAATATTGGTTCCGCTGCTGAGCCGTAAGTGAATTACCTACCAATTTCAGAAATTGCTTACAGAAAGGTCCTAGTATTGGGGGTCCAAGCAGCATTAGCTGCAAGATCCCTAATGTTTTTATTACTGGAATGGTTTTATTTTTATTACTTTATTTAACTTAACACAGTTGCGGCTTTTGTGATAGTAGTTTTATGCGTCATTGTTCTCTGCTAATTTGACCCTTGTGTACATGGGACTTTCCGGAAACACTTTACTAAGTACTAAGGGTAAAAGTGTTCGAGCGCCGTTTGCAAACGTGCCACTTAAAATGTACATGTAAAAATACAATCACTTTACCATGTTCGGCTTGCTAGAAAATGGTCCTGTGGTTTATTAGGTGTATGTTCTAAACGTATTTATTCTAACAAAAATGATATAGGATTTAGTTCACATTTCCATACTTTTTCTTTGGATTAATGTATAGCGCAATTCAGTTTTCATATGGTGAATACTGAACTGAGTTTAAAAAAAAAAAAAGTCTGTCAGAAATCGTAATTAGATATTTTCTTAATCGTTCAGCTCTAATTCCGTGTACTCAGGATTCAGTGGCAGGAAATGCTACAGCTATTCATTAATTCCTGAAGTTTAGCTGCTGTGCCACGTTGTAGTATGAACAGTTAATGTACATTAATGTGCTTAAGTGACTGTGTGAAGAGAGCTTCATTACAGTGTTCTCATCAGACCTAAGCCAAATTTCAGTAAGTCTCAATACATTGATGTGTTTAGTCTAGGGCTGACACTATCAATTATATCAATCGGGTAATTAGTGTTAATATTGACATGGCATTTCATGCACATGCAGTGTCACATTTAAATTCTTAAATATCATAACTTTTAACTAAATATTGCAATGAAATGAGTGTAATCACATAATAGTTCTACTAAGAATTTAAGTAGTTTTATTTGGAGCTACTTTTATACATAACTTCTTATTTATAGATTTTATTATGGCACTTAGCAATGTAGTGGTTTAGCTTGACTAATTTTATGTCAGGGAGTAAAGGGTCTCCTATAAAACCTTAACAGTTCATTGATGCTGTGGAATCTGCAGAGTCTGCTCCCTGCTCTGAGTCATAGATTAGAATTATTTAGACTTCTGGACAGACTTGCAGATAAAGGAAGAATATTATCTAGGCTTTTCCAACATTTCCAAGTTTCCCAGTTATCTATAAAACCAGAATTATACAATGGTCACTATTCAGACA
>JAODKN010000114.1:12541289-12557544 GCA_026774425.1 Petrocephalus zakoni
CTTTTCCCTATGCCAAAGTAAAAATGTTTTAGCAAAACATTAACCCCCTGTGCCATCCGTAATGTCCGTATAAAACCAAAAGTAAGAAACTATGATCTTAATGTAACTCACTAGCGATGTAAGAACTGCATGTGCATAACATGCAATGTTAAATTTTAATTTCCAACATCGTGCAGCTGTATACTACAGCTATTGTTCGAATTCAGTACGAAATGCCCCGCTTGACGTTTTTTTCATTCAGTGCCGGTACCAGTATTTACAGCAGCGGAAAAGCATTTTGGCGTAAGAAACACAGTGCTGTGCGGTGTGACGGTCAGTCATATATCATTTGGCACCGGTACCAGCCAGTGGAAAACCAACAGAAAGGAATTAACGAAAGTACCAAAAGTACCGAAAGTGCCAGACTTCGTGCGGTGGAAAAACCCCCTAAGTTAGCCTCACTTAATTCCCATTTATAATGACATGAAAAACACTTTGGCACTGAAGCCATTTTCAGCCGACAATTAATTAATTTCCTGATTCAGGACACCAGTCGGACGAGGCAGAGCTTGGCTTCGTCTTGCCTTGATGCAGAAAAAACTGTCAGATTACATGAAGACTCTGATCAACAGAAAGGATCTGCTTAGGTATGCATTTTATTACTAAAACAGTATTATTACTCTTAACTGTCAGCTTTTGTACTGATGCGGCAGACTGTTCAGTATGAGTAACTTTTGATTTCTCATAGTGAATTTTATGAAGCAAATGCACTGATGATGGAGGAAGAGGGAGCAGTCATTGCTGGGCTGTTAGTGGGTCTGAATGTTATTGACGCAAATCTCTGCATGAAGGGAGAAGATCTGGATTCTCAGGTAAATTTTTTTCTTGTTACTGTGGTGGTATATGGTTTTAGTAGTCTATCATAAAATCTCAATGCAACCCTTATTTAGAACATTACCATGTAATCATTGGAGAATCACTAAAATGATTCTGCATATTTCATTTAAAACATGTTTAATCATGATGTAGCTGAAGTATTTGCATACGAAAATTCATTTGGTTATTTGGTTCATTTGGCATTTGAAGGTTTGCAGACCCTTTAATTTACATTCCTTCAGGCAGTTTTATCTCCAAGGTACCGAATTAAGACAAGAGCTCTCTTTAAATGGAAATGCATCAAGCATTAAATGGCCCTCTGTTAAAGCAAGCTATGTTATTGCTCATAATGGAATTTATTGTGCTCACCTTCTAGTAGGAGACATTCTATACTATGACAAATACAGAACCAATGGCTCTTCATGCTGAACACTTATTTTCCTCTAGGTTGGCGTTATAGATTTCTCCATGTACCTAAAGGATGGAGGACCTAGTAGCAAGACCACAGAGGGGTAAGGATATGTAAATTACGTTTTTAGCGAAATAGCAATAGAAATTAGTGAATTTCTGTCCAAGTTAAGTTTTTCGTTTTTGTTGTTTAGCGACGGACAGATTACGGCAATTCTTGACCAGAAGAATTACGTTGAAGAATTGAACAGACATTTGAGGTACTCTTGCTTGACTCAGATATTACCTTCATCTGTTATGTACTCTTAGCTGAAATCAGTGTTGTTGTTGTTTTTTTTTTTTTTTTTTTTTAACTTTCAACCAACAGTGCTTCTGTGAACAATCTCCAGGCTAAGGTTGATGCACTAGAAAAATCAAACACAAAGTTAACAGAAGAAGTAGGTAAACATTTATTTAGCAAGGTCTATACATGCTTGTAATGTAAGATTTAATGCCTGATTTAAATTTCTTTTTAGCTTGCAGTTGCAAACAATAGGATCATAACTCTGCAGGAAGATGTAGAACGGGTAAAAGAAGAGAGTTCTCAACTTCTGGAGTCCACCTGCAAGGTGTGTGTAAACATATATTCACACATGAACTAGAATTCGAGCAGTATTACTATAGGTCCTAAGATCATGTACCCACAGAAACATAATATTTTATTAGTGTGTTTTTTATACAGTGTAATCTGCACACATCAATGATCAATAATCAAGTAATCTGCTGATTTTAATCTGATAATTGTCTATTGTCTATATGTACATTGCAATTGGTGCATATTCGGTCACACAAAAAGTCAGTTTAGGCACTTCAGTTCACTGAAGTTACATATTTGAGGACAGTGGAAGGAAACCGGAGGATCTCCTGAAAAGCCAGGCACACGCAGGGTGAGCATACAAACTCCACGGACACCAAGCAGCAGTGTGCGGCACCCACTGTGCCACCCTGACAGGCTTGCATGATGTGCGATGTTAATATTGTCATGGCATTTCTTGCGCTTGCAATTAACATTACAAGTACTGAGATGCTGGATTGAAACCATCAATGAGTTTGTGCTAAAACAATTTTACTTGGAGGTAACCAAACCTAGCAAGCTTTTTCGATTTTAATGATGGTTCCCCTTGATCATCTACTATATGGTTCCAAAAAAAAAAACAAATAATTGAAGTGGAGACAAGCGAACAAAAGCTGGTCACAAATAGATATGTCTTCTGCTCTATATATTTTGTATTCCATAGAGACGATATAGAGTAGAATGCCATTTAGTCCCATTATATTCGAGAGAAGACTGACAATTCTATGACTGATGTCTCCAAAACTAGGCAACTCGAAGCAGAACGACCAAGATGGATAGATAACTATTAAGCCCCTCTAAAACCTAACTGTTTTTCAGTTTTAGGAAGAACAGTCCCTTTTAAACTTCTGAATTATCTGAACAAAAAAGTGAACCAGGCCTTTTCCTCCTGTTTTGATGTGGTATTTTATTAGTCTATCAATATCAGACTTCTGAATTATCTGTTGGTTTAATACTGAACTTTAGTACTTTTGATCTGGGAAGGTGAATCACCCCTCATGACCAGCAATGGCAGAGAATTGTGTAGGTCAACCTAATACAGCATTTGAGACAACGCCATTCAGGAAGCCAAGTTGCTTGTCTAACTGCTGTTTTGCGGCTGGCCATGAACCCCATGGACCCATCACAGTAATGAACAATTCACAAAGAAATATAGGCTGACCTGAGATGAGATAATGAGCCTCCTTAGTCTGGTACAGGATAAATTGAAAAGATGTACACACTGGAATTTTGCCCTCATTGGACCGTGCAAGTTCTCTCTGCCTTTATGCCAGTGGTGGATTCCTACAGACCTACAGATGCACATGGGCTCAGCAAGGCTGCTGTGTCCTGCATCTGTGCATTCATTGATGACATTTCTGTTGTGCCATGTGCACAACTACATGCAATGTCCAGTGGCCTCCCTTGCATGCCTTGTCCAAAGATGCATTGCATGACACTTAAATTACTTTTACCTGGAATTGTTTGTGCAGTAGACGGAAAGCTCCACCCTATTCATATTCACAGCCTCTTGAATCCCATCTGTACTAAATGTCTGGGTGACATGCAACCATCAAGGACATTTTACAGACGTGTACTCCCAGGTCACTTGGAGACAATGATGCGTCTATCTAGTCCAACTTTGGAGTGTCAGATGGCAAAGGATGGTACATTTGCTGGTGGCTGGTTATTGGGAGGCACCAGTCATCCTCTTAGTAAATACCTTCTGACTTTCAAGTGCTCACTAACACAGATTTAGACAGGTTTGTGAACAATATTTGAGAGAAATGGGTCTTTTGTGTATGTAGAAAAAATTTCCGATGTTTAAGTTCAGCTCATGAAAAATGGGAGCAAAAACAAGAGTGTTGCGTTTATATTTTTGTTCAGTGTAAATTAAAATATAAATGAAAGGCTGTGTCATGTTTTAATCATGATTGCATGCATCCTCCATTGTCTTGGGGTGGTGCTGCAGTTTCGAAATAAGTGTGAATTTATAAAATGAAAAACAGTGGTCAAATTTGCAGATGACACCAAGGTGGGTGGTGTAGCAGATACTGAACTAGCGGCTCAGCAGCTACGGCGGGATCTTGATGTAATTAGTAACTGGGCAAAAAGGACATTGCGGCCTTAGAAAAGGTACAGTGTAGGGCTACAAGAATGATTCCTGGTCTTAGAGGAATGTCATACGAGGAAAGGTTAGTTGAGCTAAATTGTTCAGCCTCAAAGAAAGGAGACTGAGGGGGGACATGATCCAGGTCTATAAGATTCTAACAGGTCTGGATGCTGTTCAACCAAATAGTTACTTCAGCATTAGTTCAAATACAAGAACTTGTGGCCATAGGTGGAAATTAGCGGGAGAACATTTCAAACTGGATTTGAGGAAGCACTTCTTTACACGGTGTGTAGTTAGAGTATGGAATAGTCTTCCTGATAACGTAGTGCAAGCTGAATCCTTGGGTCCCTTTAAATCAGAGCTAGATAAGATTTTAACAACTCTGAGCTATTGGTTAAGTTCTCCGCAAACGAGCTTGATGGGCCGAATGGTTCTTATGTTCTTTTGAGTTAATTAATAGCTAGATGGCTAGCTAACAACGTCATTGTTAATTGTGAATATAAAGTGTTGTTAGATTGTATTTTGTTGACACATTGACATTTGTCATATTGACGGTAATACACACAAGAGAATTTAAAACATTAAACCATTCACTGACAGCTGTGTAAAGAGGTTTCTATTTGTGATGCTAAGGATGTGTTTATATAGGTTTATTTTGTAAAATAGTTTCTGAAGAAAATGCTTTTTTCATCCTCTTGAAATGGATTTTTGGAGATGTTTATTTTTCATTGGATGGTGTCAATTTTGTATATAAAATTCTCTGTTCCTACTGGCTTTTCAACTGAATTTTAATGTTTGTGTATTCAGATGTCAAAATCCGATGGAAGTGCCAATGGACAAGTACATGGAGAAGCACGGAAACAAATCAAGGAGGAAACTAGACTGCGTTTGGTGTGTTACTCTGTCCTAACGACCATAAGTCTAATTGGCTGTACAATTTCTTTACATGTGTATACATGATAAAATATTAATTTAGTTTTCATTGATACAACATTTAAGGTATAGATAGCCTATGTCAGCTAATGTATATTGTGTATGAACCAGGATGTGGAAAAGGAGCTTGAGGTTCAGATTGGCATGAAGCAGGAGATGGAGCTTTCCATGAAGATGCTGGAGAAGGACGTCTCTGAGAAACAGAATGCTTTGCTGGCACTTAGGCAGCAGCTGGACGACTTGAGAATTCTAAACGAGGAGCTCTCCCATAAGTTGCAGGTAGCATCCCCTGCAGATTCCTTAGTCTACAGACATACCCAGAGGGAAAAGGGCTGGGGAAAATGTCCATGGAGCCCTGTGAAAAAACCAGTGCAATGAACATGAGGAAACAGCCCTTTTTGACACCCCAAAATGCCAAAATACAATTTACCAATATTACAGGATGATTATTAAGACTAATGACAATGCAGACTGAAAACTAACACTGTGACTGGCATTCCAGCCAATTCAATTATTTGCTAAAAAGGTAAACCCTCTCACATGATCATTATAATCACAAAATAATCAAACTCCAAGCAGTTGTTTTGAATCGATTCCATCTCTTGTGCTGGTAAGCTTCTGTGAATGTGTGTTGTGATTAATTGTATGTGGGGATCTTGGTCCACCTCCGTATCTTGTTACCTTCCTTAGTGATTATTTATTGTGGGTAGGGCTGGATTGGATTGGATTTTTTAATACCATTTTAAAATCTACTATCTGATTTGATGTAACTGCAGAGCTCTGACGGAGCCATGAAACAGAGGAATGAAATCATCATCCGTTTAGATGAGACTGCAAACCAGATGGCCGGGACTATTAAACAGCTGGAGCTGAGGTAGGAAGCTAAATCTACCACTTCTGTTCATTTATCAAAAATGCAGTTTGTATACTAATGATTGACAGTTCAAAAATGCAGTAAAATGTAAGCCTATTTTTATAACACTATTGCTTTTTGAACTGGTTTCATAGTGTTGTGATTCAAATATTACTTAAGTAATCTAGTAAAAACCATGTAATTATGGTTATGTCCTTTGCTTAATATCAATGTGCAAATTCAAATATTCAAAATATATTTGTTTGATTAAGTTCTGCTCACCTCAAAAGTGGGCTGTTTGGTCACCTTTCTGGTAACTATAATTCTGTTCTTCTCTGCTCTTTTTATCTTTGTTTTATTATTATGTCTTCATTATTTCCATTTCATGCTTCTTTATAACTAGTGAAAAGGATATGGTGAAACAGGCCAGAAGTCTTAATTTTGCAGCTGAAAAACTCCTTCAGAAACCACATTAGGCCCACAAAGCAAACCTACTAATAGTTTCCTAAATCTGATACTAAGTTTTTATTATTATTATTATTATTATTATTATTATTATTATTATTATTGTGCAATATACAAATGTCTGAATTAAGATATTTATTTGAAAGTTATTTTATCAACTGTAGAATACTTTTCCCAAGTCTCTTAGGACTCCTGCGCATTTGCTTTGTTTATTGGTTACTAAAGCAGCGTTATTCTTAGTTTCTTTTTTGCCTAAATGTTAGAACTACAGTGTCCTCAGCAAAGGGTCCGTATGCCATAAGAGAAATTTTAAAGTCTGCCTTCACTGCAAGCTGTTCTGTTCCTTCATTCGTCGCCACTCACACTTCCTTACAGATATTTGGCTAGTGTAGAAATGGGTGTATTCCCCACTTTCATGTCACCTTACCTTACCTTGCCTTTTCTATGGATACACTTTTGTGTGAAAATGTCTGATGGTCTGCTGTAAAGGAGCATATCAGAACATGGCGAAGTAATAAGAGAGCCATTGCTTAAATATTGTATATCGAGCAACAAATTGTTAATGTGCATTTACACCACATTAACAAAATACTTAAAATATAATCCTGTCTGTTGTATCCCCCTAAATGGTGATGTTAAATTGTGGAACAGTATACATGATGTGATCAACCATTTTCGAGAGAGAGAGAGTCTCCCAGAAGCTTTAATTTGGCAATGAAAGCGTCAGCTTCAGCTTCCACATAGACCAGAGATGAAAAGCCAAAAATAAATGTTATATGATATCTATTTTGTTTGAATTACCTTTCGTTCAACAAATGTTACTGTTTTTAGATAGCCTTTTTGTTCATTTAAGTTGCCTTCACCTGGATAAACCCCTTTGGCAGAAATAATGTTTTATGGGGAGGTTTAACCAGAAAATCAAAATGAGAAACAAAATGAATTATTCAGTTTACGGTTTGTTGATGTGCCTAATTTAAATTGCTAACCAGTATCATTAGTCAGAACTGCTAGGTAGACATGACACAAAAAACTCAAGAACTCTTTAGAACGTAATCTTGAACAATCTAAATGAATGTTTTATTGTTTATACAAAACTCATAATTGCAATTCTACTGTATTTACAGTTTAAGGGAAAAGTGGAAATGTTTGATTTAACAGATGTAAGCTGTAATAAAGTACCACAATAAAATAGGGGGAAAAAGGCCTGGTTCACTTTTTTTGTGGAAAAATTCATCACTGCCACCCTTTTATATTTATTTTCCACTTTCCATTTAGTTTATTTTATTATTATTTTTCATAAAAATTTCAGCCTGAATTTTGTTCTGTCATGAGTTCATCTGGCTCAAATCCAGATCTCGACAGGCCGAGCAAGGGCGGGATCTTGCCCATGAGACCAGTGGGTTCTTTAAGCAGGAATTTGGGGACAAAATCAAGACATTGCAGCTGGAGATGGAGAAATTGAGAAAAGAGAGGTACTGTGTGCAGCATGCTTGTTTTTTCTTGGAAGGTCAGAGCTCTTTGGGAGTGGACCGTCTGAGCACCGGCCATCAGGATGTCGCAATTCCAGTTAGTCTGACGTGAATGACTTGTAGTTCTAGTACTTTTAGTAGTTATAGTAGAACAGTAGTTAAATTTCTGTGCCCTACCTAGCAATCTCTATGCCAGAACTTGCATAATCCTTGAGAACCTGTGTGAGCATTGTAGATATGTTGCAACGTAATTTGGATTACTTTTTATTAGATTAAATGCAGAATTTTAGACAATGTCACATGATAAAAATTTGAAGAGTATTTGATGCAGGTTCTGTTTGGAGATGGAGCTCAGGAAGGAGAAAGAGCGGAATAGTGGCCATCATATGTACACCTTGTCAGGTGTGAAGGGGTCTTTTCCAGCACTGAAAGATTCCAGGCATCAAATAAAGGAGTTTACAAAGGTAATAGATAAATGTCTGTTTGATTTTCACAAACCAGAAGGCAACTGGCATACTTATTTTCCATTAAATATGAAGATGCTTCTTATTTCAGGTTGACTACGCAATTATTTTCAAATTTTAACGAAAAATTTTATCGTACAAGCAATATTTGGAAGAACACAAAACAGAAATGTCTAATTGAGTAATATTCAAGTATTTCAGTGTTCATCAGAAAAATAAAATGCACTTCAAAACTTTGGAAAAGGTCCTCAGACTAATTGTTTTTAATGATTTAATTGATAACTGGCAGCTCAATGAAACATAATTAATAAAAAAAAAAACTCATGGAATATCTTACCTGCATTCTAAATAGCCAGGAGGACTGTAGATTGCCAACACACGTTGACTTGCTGAATGGAAAGTCAAATGTCTTGAAATGATACACTTCTGTTTCTCACAGGAGCCCAAGGCGGTCAAAGAGAATATTCTTTTGCAAACATTGCTGGAGTAAAGCAGAGCCTCAATTCCTGTGTGTGAGTTCAGGATGGTTGGTTTCAGTTGTCCATATTAAGCCACATGGCCACAGGGTCAGCACTGTCATCTCAACTCTGGATCACAACTTTTTTCTGACCTTTTCAGGGCCAACCCAACGGAAAACAAAGTGACTACTGTTGTTTTTCAGCTATGACATATTTGGTTCACATAACCAAAACGTAAATTAAATTTGAAAGTATCGGACGACACAAAAATATTTTTTTGTGAGTGTTAATCATAGTTCAAAGGTAAATACAATATATTATTTAAGTATAACTGTCTATTGACTCATTTTAACTGAATTTTTAACTTACCTTCTATATACTTGTTCTGTTTTATGGTTGCTGCTACAAAACATAGATGAACAAATAACTTTCTTTGAAGTTACAGTATAATTACCTGTAACCAAATGCTATAAACTATACTTCATACTTGACTATCATAATTCAGAGGGAGAAATTAATAAACTTATTGAAGGTACATTTGTTAGGATGGTTACACTATTTTACACTATTACTAGTTTTATGTTCTATGTTCTGTTTTAATATTTGATGTTTTCAATATGCTAGGTAGCAGAACAAAGATACTGAATCTTAAATGTGTATATAAATTTGTATATTCCTTTATCAAAAACAGGAAACTGGAAAACAGTGCTACAGAAGTTTCATGGCAGTTGACTTTACCTAATCTTCAGCCAAACTTGCAGAAGTCTACAATACGTACCTTCTAAATGTAACTACTTATGAAGGAATCTTTTTTTTTCTGCCTTTAAGAGATGACCAACTCAAAGTTCAGCATATTGTTAATTGAAAATATCAAGTAAATCAGAACATGCCACTTTGGGGGGGAAAAAACTGCCTTAATCCGGACAATTACCATTATTGACCACAATGACTGACTGTTGAAATGAATGACTTTTCAGGGCTGCTGTTGTATTACTTGAATTGTTGTGTTAATGAACTTTGTAATGATTAACTATATGGGTATCGTAAATATGATCTATTGCATTAAAATATTGATTGAACATATTAATGATATGTCTTTGGACACACACTTTGGTTTAAATGAGTTATTGAATATTTTAAATTAACATTTCATAGAATTCATTTATTTCTACCACATTTTTTTAACCAGTTTGTGATGAAAATGATCTGGAGTTTTATATTTGCCTTTCTCACTAATACAAAGAGACCTGAACATGTGTAAGAAACGTTGAATATAAACATTTGAAACGCATATTAAAAAAAAAAAATAAACTATACGGTGTCACTTCTGGATACAATTTTATTAATGACTGGAGGTATAAATGTGATCTTAAATATGCTTAACTTCACAAAATTCTCTCAATTCATCCTCATTGACATTCACTCTGCACTCATTCACTGTTTTTTTGTAATGATTGTAAATGAGAGTATTATACTTAAATTGGTCTTTAGAAGTAAACGCATTCAGTTTTATTTGAGCAGTTTTAAAAACTCATTTGAAAATGGTTGTGAATAAGTTTTTTTTATATTGTCATAATTTTGGCCAGTATAAAACACATTAGAATAGTGTTTCTGAAGCATAGTTTTTTGTGATTAATCTAAATCATACTAGTGCTGAGCTGTTGATCACTGAAAAATGTGCTGTGTGGTATGAATTCTGAATTGTTTTTAAATGAAGTAGGAATAGTAGAACATGAAAATTGAGTAAAAGTTTCCTATTTTACAATATACTGTATATGTAAACTTCACAAAGTTTACTTAACTGTCAGTCTTATTGTTTTGCAAGCAGAATGTCCTAAATATACTCTGGCAGGTTACCAATGTAAGATAAGTGAGTATCAAAATTGCTTTAAACGAATGCAGAAGAATAAAGAGTGCTCCTTAAACCTGGGTCAATGCTGGTATCCTTATTTTCTGTATAACTGATGAATGATTCATTGTTCTCCCTTTCATAATTGACATTCCTCATACTGCTCTTATTACATCTTATAACTTGTTACTACTTATTACATTAACAATAGTCAGAAGATTCTTATTTTGCTCTTATTCTGCTAAACTAACATGAGTAAGCAGTTAAGTTTTAATGTGTGAGATCACAAATCACATTCATATGTTTATATTAATCACAATTTGGAGACTGGCATGATAAATCAAATTTCCCTTCTCATCATCAAGCATAAAATGTCTGAACCTCAAAATCAAGACAAATTTAATCAATTTTTAATACTAAAATGGTAAATTCAGTCATTACCAACTCCCAGCAATTAACCTTATTTAATTATTCAGACCATAGGCTAAACCAGGGGTGTCCAATCTTATCCGCAAAGGGCTGGCGTGTATGTGTGTTTTCGCTGCGACTCCTTAATTAGATCACTAATTAGAGGATTGATTGGCCGAAGAGTCCTCACACCTGGGTTCGAACAGCTGATCTAAAGGTTATCCCGAAAACTTGCATACATACCGGCCCTTTGCAGGTAAGATTGGGCACCCCTGGTCTAAACCCTTAAAACTTACACTTTGGTTTCCCCAAATGAATCAGTATATTGTTTTATGCCCTCAAATCACCTAATATAGAATTCTTATGAGAAAGCAAAAGGTACCTGCGTATCCTAACTTTTGAAATTTCTGTGACACATACTGTACACTGGTAGAAACAAAATCCATTGTAAATATCAGAATGCTGCACAGATTTTGTTACAGCAAATATGACAGGACAGATCGGGTGTATTCCTAAAACAATATCTTTAAATATTAAATATTTCTCATGAGTTAAATATATTTTTTAAGTGACAAGCAACAAAAATATTTCATTATAACCAAATGTGTCAATGCTGAGATTTCTCTTAGACAAACTTCATAAAAATGTAGGCAGACTTGACACGTGGTATTCCTACAGAGAATCTGATTAAAGAGTTTTGTTTTTTTAATAGCCGGTTTACCTAAAACAACATGCATTATTTTCTGAAGATGTAACAGGCCTATCAGAATTCAGAAACTACGCCTTGTCAAAAACAAAATGCAGATCATCCATGTACAGTTACTCCCTCTTGTAATTGCAGGTACAGTTAAAATCCACTTGCTACCAACGACAACAACATCATCAGCATCCTGAAGGAGCACCCACGCGATTAGGACCCGGACCGGATGTGACTCGGGAATACTTACTTCCGCTTTGCCGGCCGCGAGCTCGTGCCCTGCTATCGCGATGCCCCGGTACCGAACGCTGAGACTTTGGCGAAGAGGAAGAAGTTTTCCCAGAGATCCAACCAGACGGGCTGGCACAGTGATAACAACTCGCTAACTGGCCCTAATCACTCGGCTGCTACCCGCCGCAGTGGACGCGCGTTGGCGACCGCAGTTTCCCCAGTTCTGTTTTCTTTTTCCGAGAGCGACTTTCACGTCGGGAAATGAGCTTTTTATTGTGAGTACAGCCCCGCTTTCTGGCTTTGTGTCGGGCAACTTGGCGCTATTGTCTTTATAGCGACGCGGGCAACTGGGTGACTAGCTCCGTGCCCGGGATGCGGATAGATAGTTCGTCAGCGAAGTGAGACGCGGAATGCACTCCCCAAAGCGGACCGCGGCGGCCGGGGCCCACAGACTCACGCTGTATTTATCGCCGGTAACGCATTTTACCGGCTCATCGATTATGCAGCAAAACGGCGGAATCGCAGCTAAAGCCGCATTTGCCTTTTCCGACGTAGCTACAAGGGGCCCCGATTTAGCTAGCTGGATGGCACCAGACATTTACGTAAAGGAAAGGTCTGATTCATTCGGATCGTGTGCATGGAATAGTTCGGGCATATACTTGTGCGACACGGCTAATATCATTAAATGCCGTATTATAAACAACCGCCCGGTAATATATGTGTCATACCTGCTTGTCCTGATACGAGTGTGTCTGTAGGTAGATAGGGGCGGGTTATTGGCTTGGTGAGCTGATGGGATATTTGTGCCGTGCGGATCCCATCGTGATGCTCTTTGTCACCGCCGGCGTGCTTGTGATGCGCGGCCGGGAAATGGGAAGGAGGCGCAGGGACCGCAGACGGGTCCCATCCTGGGAGAGATTTAACGATGTACTGCAATCAGCTGGTCATGTGCCCAGCCAAGCGCGCAGGGCTTGCAGCTAAGTCTGCTGGGCCAGGGAGGCTGTTACTGCTGACTTTATAATTATACATATAATTGAAGGTGCGCCTTTGGCAGACGAATCAGTGACAATAGCTGCTGATAAAATAGCTGCTGTCTCCGATATCAGCAAATTGCAAATATGACGACATCATCATCATCATCATAAGTAGACAACGGTAGCCAGAGTCGCATACTGCTTGTTTGCCAAATGTGATTCAGTGAGCTCATGAATCTGGTTCAATATCTAATGTATTTCTATTCCCAGCCATTTAACTATCACGTTTTAGCAATCTTGGAAGTCATAGTAAATGCTGGCTGTATTTCGGGTAGTTTTTATTGGCTCATACCAGACCACCAATATGACCATATAACACACTTGATGCTATTTTGAAGAGTGTCTGGTAGTTTAAGGCGTTGTGCTTAGGAAAATGAGTTTAAGTCTAAGACAGTGTTGTTAAGTTTTTAAGATTTTTGGAATTCTGAGTGCATATCCATCTGGTGTGGTCAGATGATAGCAGGCAACTGAGAGTGAACTTAACAGTGGTTAGCATGCTTGTGCTTCTGTGTGCCATCCTTCAGTGGTTCAGCTTAAAGAACTTCAGATCCAATTTACTGAAAGGGCTGTGTGGCAGATCCAGAATCTTGGGGAATGTGTCTTAGGCAAGGACTGATTCCACTTATGCCTTTAAATAACATTAATGTAACACGATGCTGTACTATCCCAAGTTGTCTGCAGCCCATGATTCAGCATCCTCATCCTGCCCCCTCTCCTCAGCTTGGAGGGTGACACAGCACATTCTGCCAATGAGTAATAATCATGTATAAATCTTATGAATCTCACATTTCACTCCTGGTGCCCAAATGCCAGCGTGTGTATATAGTAATTCATTGTGTAGAGGAGTGACTGAAGCAGTGGTTTCTGCCATAAGGAGGTATTATGCGTGTAGAGTAGTGCCAGAATTTTGAGGAGCAGTACAGACTCATGTTAGCACCAGGATGCAGTGTAGAGGAGTGACTGAAGCAGTGGTTTCTGCCATAAGGAGGTATTATGCGTGTAGAGTAGTGCCAGAATTTTGAGGAGCAGTACAGACTCATGTTAGCACCAGGATGCAGTCAATGAAGCTGTTTGTGGTGCGTGCGTGCTTGTTTGTTTGTTCCATTTTCACCTACACTGATTGCATACACAAGTAGCAGCTGCTTCTTTGTCAAAACATTATTGCTTTTAATATTTTTAGTTAACTATTTGTACAATGTAATTTTCCACTTGTCATTGTTGATTTTTTTTTCTCAACTGATAGCATTTTCTAGATTTTGTAAAACCTTTTGTAATGCATGTGTTTTTACTGTAATTGAGTTAGAAAATCGAAGATTTACTTAGTGATTGTCCTCTGAGGTATTTAAAATATGAACAATAATATTTCACCATTTGTAACACATATGAACTCTATTTCAATTTAGCATAATTACAATCCTCTGTTTTATTATTTCTCCCCCTGTAAATGTTTCCCACCTTGACCCTGACCAGGATAAGCAGTTAGCGGATGGGTGGGTGGGTGGATGGATGGATGGATGGATGAATAGATGTTCCCTGCAAACAGTGACATAAACCTACCTTTGAAATAAACTTAAAGAATGAGCATTTAACTCTTTTTATAGTTAGTATTAATAATCATCCTGTAATAATGTGCTCAGCTAAGTCTTTTGGCCCACTGTACTTTTGATCTTAACTTGTTCAACTGTCTGTGTATTTTTCCTTAAATTTAAGTTATAGGCTTGTTTTTTTACTTGTTACAATGTAGACTTGTAGCATTTAGAAAATTGGCCTTCATAGATTAATTGCATTCAATATACTGGAAATAAAGACTCCCTTTTCTGTTACTGTTTTCTAAGTTCTGATTGATTAAAGGGAATCTTAAAGGAACAGGACACTGAGCAGGGAAGTTGATTCACTGTATACTGTGCTCACCCTCTGTGCAAATACAAAGTAACATTTGAAATGTATTCTTACTTTAAATTTGTAATGCCATTTTAACCTTTGCCTGTTTGAGTACCAGCAGTGTGTAAAAGATACCACATTTGCTGTGCATTATCTAGCACAGTAACAACATAGAATGGTAACTTGATTTCTACAAGTGTCAGTTCAACAGAAATATCATTTTAAGTCTTGTCACGTCTTAGTATTTTTTAATGTTGGGTAGAGTTACTGATTGTTCAACACTGCTGTTGTACATTCAGCAGCTTTTGTTTCTCATCTAACAGCTGTACCAGAAAATGACCACCCTTACTGTGTCCATGTAAGACATGGCAATAAAGGTTCTTCTAGTCTTATAGTTGTATTCGTTAATTGTATATTCACCATATCTTTGTCTTTTGTGTGAAATACTTTGTCACATGGAAATATCTGTTTAGTATTTTAAATGATGTATTAATGGCTTTTGTCTGTGCTTCATGACTAATGTAAAACAGCCGTTGACAGACTATCATTTCACAGCTGATTTTAATCAACTGATCACGCTGTGTTCAGTCTCGGCTATAAAGCGGAACGTGACTTTCTGCTGTGCTCCCCCGCAGCGGCGTCACTGAGTACCCAGTTACCATCTGAGCATGGGTGCTGTCATGCCCTCCCTGTAAGTTGGTGACAGAATTGCCACAGTACAATGTGGGATAAGTTGCTTGGGTCGTTCGCTTTCCTATATAATTATTTTGAGCATGCGTTGCATTTAATAAAACCAGTCCGTGTCTAATTCTTACTTTTGACATCTTTTTTGGACCGTAACTGTAACGCGTACATGGAGTATTGATGCTCCTTTTAGCTGTTTTGTTACTTTTATTTCGTGAGGTACTTTGCACTTTTAAACCAGGTTTAAAACTATGCGTGTTTTTAAAACGGTGAACAGTGGCTACGTTGTTTACTGGTCAGTGAGAAAATGCCAGAGTTCTTTAATAGTGCAATTGAGTTAAGGAAGGAATTCAGGGTTTAGTTAAGCCTTTGTGTAAGGCAATGAGAACATAGAAGAGCTGGGGTTATTGATGCTGTTGTTTTTGGTTTTGATGCTTCTTCACAGACAAATTCTTATCCCACCACTTACTCATTCCAAAGGCTGTGAAGCTGATCTAGATACTGTTGAAATGGTGTTGACCTAGAGTTCTTTTCTGCTTTAGGTTTTTATAAGATGCCATTTGCAGTGTTGTAGAAAAGGGTAAACCCCTCTCTTGTGTGCATGCTAAGAGGAGAGTTGGAAAATCTAGCATTCTGCTCTTCACATTCTGCACACCAATCCATACATATACTTACCATATATATTCCATGTGAAGCCAATAATTCTACATGTCAACTACGAGTACTGACTGTTAGCATACAGTCTAAAATATCCCTGATTTTGACACACATAATTTTTACTAGTAGGCCAAAATTATTAGAACACTTGGCATATTTAAAAGGTTTCAGTTGTTTTTGTTGAATTGGCCATTAAAATACCCA
>JAODKN010000114.1:12565678-12581030 GCA_026774425.1 Petrocephalus zakoni
ACACTATTTGCTAGTCCGCTTAATGCCCGCCTTATAGAAACAGCGCTCAACCTACCAAAGCGAACTACGTCACTGACGTAGAGTTCTCGTTCCCCCCACTCTGTTTGATTCAGAGTGTAGCGGGAAGTAGGGGTGTGCGATATGACGATATTAGATTGTGAAGGATTAGAATGTGTTAACATATTTTATTCAACCTACAGTGTATTTACTTCATTAAAAAGTGGCCTTGATGTTTGGCTTTATGACAGTCAAATAGAAACCGGAAGTTAATTTGCCGGTATACGAGAACCCGGAAGTCGCATAGAGGTATGTTATTTTTTAGGACCGTTTTTACAAAGGGAAATAGCTTGGTTATACTGATCAGTAATTTCCAAAATACTACAAAAATCTGTAGTTACAAATCAATCTAAAAATTGTGATCGTGATTTAACTGTTAAAAAATCGTGATCTAATATTCTGACCATATCGCCCACCCCTAGCTGAAAGTAAACTTTGAGCTTTGCTTTGAGCAGTCAGATTCTAATAATATCCGATTTATCATTCAAAGAAATGTGAATATTAATTGCAATTTAATACACTATACTACAAACCCAGTCCATCTTCACACAGGGAAAGCTGAAACTTGCAGCATTTAGCCTGCTACTGACTTAAGTGAGGGAAAAAAGCCATATTGTGGCCATTTTGGACAGCTGACATAGGCTTGTATGCATAAAATAGCTTTAAAAATGGCATCATGCCATCAAATACTGGCTTTGGTTTAGGCTTCGTCTAACTATGCTTGGGTAGTATTTAATTTTTTATAAAGTTATACTTTCTGCTGCGGTATGTGGTATTTTGGCAGCATTTTCCAAAGAAACTCTATTTATTTTCCGACTAGGGTGCCCACGATACACTGCCAGCTGAATCCAAACAGTTACGGTATCACAGTATTCCTCTTCTTATTCATACATAATTTCACCTGATTTTTTGCTGGCTAGTTTAAGTAACTTATGGCAGTCACGTATAGTAGATCCATATTCTTTAAGTAACAAGAGCCATTAGGCAAAACAAAAATGAGGAAATGTGTGTTAATGACTTAGTGGTCATCTACATAAATCTTCAAAAATTCAAACATTGATTTCTGTTGTTGAATGTATAAATATTTTTAAAATTTGAATTTTATTCGAATGACAGTTCAAGCTCCCAGCTCTGCCAAGTACACAAAAGGGGAAGATTGCAGAGTATTTTAGAGTGGTTTACATTTGAATTCTCAGAAAACAGTCCCTGGTTAGTGAAGTGGTTTTATGGTTTTTGTGAGTTTGCTAAAAAGAATTGTATAACGCTGTGTTTGTCTTGGCAGGAGTTTAACCTGATCGACAGAAAGGAGCTGGTCCCATTACACGAGCTGATTGAAAAGCTGACCTCCAAGGACAGATAAAAGTAGACGGCCTTCTCCTTTGCCTTACAGATCTCCCCCGATTTGTCCCGCTTTCATTTTGTACAGGCTTTTTGTTTTTTTTTGTGCTGTAGTGTGAGACATTAGGGGTATTTCCTTAGGGTGGTAGGAATGAGGCGGACGTCGATGCTTGGAGGATCGTTGGCGTGTCTTATTTGAGCAAGGTCGTTTTAGCGTGTTGCTCTTACATTGGTGGCTGGCTGCTTTGAATTTTGGCCATATTCTCCAAATCCTAAACCCCAGTGGGGAAAACAAGTGCCTAATGGTTCACCTTAACACTGTAATGGTCCCACAGATGATAATCTGCAAATTATTTGGAAAACGTAAAATTTAAAGCCATTTTTAAATTATTATTTATTTTTATATTCTACTTGATGACTGACCTGTTTTTGAAGAAGGAATACTACAATTCTGGTTTAAGGGGAGTGGTTCATGTTTAATTCCCTGCTTCAACCGTGCTGCATTCTAGCTTTGTTTTTCCCTCTTTGTTGAGTTTGTCTTATTTTTGTGCAAATAAAGTGACGATACCGTATCATAACAGCTGTTCTGGATCAGTCACAAACTGTGCAGTGAAAGTAAATCTTTGAGAAATTTTAAGGACTAATTATTGACTTTATTATTTTTGCTTAACTTGCTATAGCTACAGCTTCACCTGGCTCTCAGCATATTTTTACTATAGTTTAGAATGTAGTTCCTTTTAAATGGTTACATACTTTAATTAACACATTACATGACACGGCATGTGTAAGCATGGCTGTCAGCTTTGAAAACCATAACTAAACGATTGTAGCTGCTAGAGACTCCATAGCTGTTCATTTGCTTAATATGGAATGAATGGGTCCATTTGCAATCCAAGAGAGAATTTCAGTGTGGCTTGAGATGCGCCGATATTTTAAAGGCGATTTATTTGTGTGCTAGGAAATTGATTCCAAAAAAGGATGGTTATATGTATATATTATATTTTCACAGTTCCAGTTTTCAAGGAATTACTTAGGATAGCTGTTTATATTCCCACTTGGTGAAAGTATCAGCTGGTTCTATGAAACCTGCTTTTTTCTGCCCCCATGAAAAGCGCAAGGAGATGCTTGTACCAACCTACCAGCCTACCGGTTTGTGGTAGTTTGTTAATAAGTCATAGAGCACAATTAGACCATAAAACCTAAATAAGCTTTGTTTTAATCATTGTCTTTGAAAGTCATCATTTTCATAATGATGATTCTCGGGTCAGTAAAAATAATGCCCATCTTTGTCATACTATGCAGTAGATGAATAATATGCTTTTAAATTTACAATCTAGCATTTAGACACTGTACTCTTAGCTCATCTGATGTCTGGATTATGGTTAACCCACGACACACCGTCCCAGAGCTTTGCCCGACACAGCCAGATGCTCTCCAGCGCCCCCTCAGGTCGCTTGTATCTAAGTGCCAGAGAATGCCAGCTGCGTGTCCAAAATACATATTAGCAGATTTGTTTCTCACAATGCAGGGAACTGCTCTAAAAAAAAGATGGTAGCCTTTGTCACTGTAGCCAGCATTTTGAAGGGAGTGGAGCTGTACTAGGAGTATGGAGAGGCTTCCAAATCTGGTAGTGTATATTTAAAAGTTGAAAAGACTGTTGCTATGCAATGTCCTTATATTTGGTGGATTGTTATGCTTTTATTACATTTGTCTCATTTTTTCCCCCTTCCAAATCCAGTTTTCATCAACATTGACCATGTGTTTCTTTACCTGTAAACTAGAACAGTACTGCATGCATGTGACATTTTTACACAGAGCTGCTCTGCAAACTGTGAAACTGAATTGGTTAGTCAAAGCAGAAAAAAATACTGATTGTATTAATTTTTAACACATCCTGTGGTATGCACTTTTTTTCCCTTTTCTATTAAATACATACTTGCTACATATTTGCAGACAAATTTTGTTTATAGACACATTAACTTATCTTCTTAATCCAGATAATTAATTAATTGATTTTAAGGGATGTATTAGTTATCCAGAGTATTTTCCATTTCTTCACTGATGGTAATGCAATGCTTTGTGGTATTGTAAAACAACAGTGCCAATTATTCTTGTAAGTAGGCAGATTTTCACAGTTATAAATTCTCCTTAGACTATAAATTTTGCGGTTGTAATATTCAACCAGCTTTTGTTGAGAATGTTGTAAATAGCGCATATACAATATGGTATGCACTGGGATCGAAGATAGTAAGAGATACAGGATTTTTGTGGAACAATATTGAATGCCATTTATAAGGATAAATAAAAGTTTGTTCAGTCAAATGTTTGGCAGTGCTTTGTATATATAAATATGTACGTGTGTGTATGTGTGTGTACACGCACAGTGTGCCGTGTAATATTTGCAAAACATTAATCTTAAACATTAATGGATAGACAGTAGTGACACTAAATTCCCATTGTATACAAATATGTAATCAAAATTGTCACGATATGTAATATTTTGGAGAATTATTTATGATTTACCAAAATATGTGCTCTTTTAGTGAGACGCACTAATAAGCAATCCTGTGTAATAATTAGAGCTGTCATTTTAGCATTGGTTTAAAAATTTCCCTTGATTACTATATGGCAGAAGGAAAACTGGGCATGGTGGAAAGGGGTCCAAATAGAGCAAAGTTATGTGGAAGCACTTCACATTAAAAGTGAATGAAAATACAATCGTCACAATACTTAAATATCACAAGAGCATGACTGCAATGCAACGATATTAAAAGAAAACATCCATATCCAGTATTTATAAAACAAAACAATAGTCTGTCAAGTAGCCTGTTTGTGGTTTTGCCACCATATTTTGCTCAATATTGTTTCTATGGAATGCAAAATATTTCCATACAGCAGAAGATGACTTTAGGTGAACAGTTCTTATTCACTTTTCTTCACTCATTTTTTGTTAAATCTGACTAGCCCACCTGAATGTCAGATAGCAAAGATGAAAATGATTGATTGGCTCAGAAAGTGCCTGTAAAGCCCATGCAAAAACCATCGGCAGTGAACTTGATGCTGATTATATATAATTTAGCAAACGTACTGCTGCTGTACTACTAATACTAGGTAATCTAGGAAAGGAACTATCAATAAAGTTGCAGAACTTGCTAAGTTTTGTTTCCTATGACAGACTAAAAATGTTTCAGCATAACATTGTTTAGCCGACTGTTGCAGTTTTTCCAACATGACAATTGTATGTGCATAACATGCAGTGTCGATATTGATATTATATATTATGCAACAGAAAATAGGATTCTTACGCTGCTCCAAAGTCTAGTTCTGACACTTATGTGTCAACTATTCTTGTAAGTAGGCAGATTTTCATAGTTATAAATTCTCCTTAGACTATAAATTTTGTAAATTGTAGGAGCTTTAGATCATCATAAAAATCATCTACCTTTGTGCTACTGTGACTCTTCTGTTGGTTCATACCAGATGAATTAGCATTTGTTCATATCCAATATCAATGAGTTCTGGCCACCCAATACCCTGTCAGCGGTTCTTTGTTTTTCCAGTTTTTCTCAGATTATATTCAGTAGGTACTATGGCTGACCGTGAGCGCCCCACAAGCCTTGACGTTTTGGAGATGCTCTAACCCCGACCTCTGCCCATAATAATTTGACCCTTATCAGAATCACTCAGATCTTTATCCCTACCCATTTCTACTGCTCTGAACATCGACTACAAGAAGTGAATGTTAGCTTACCAATTAATATATCCCAGACCATGGCATGCAAAGTTTTTACTAGATGAGTCAACATTATTCACTTCACATGGCAATGGTCAGTGGTCATCAGGTCTAAACATAATAATGGTTATTCAAAAGGACCTAGTCAAATCACAAAAACATTTATGGTTGGCTGCCGTCCTACGAATTTCACTCAACTTACCTGGTTTTGTTGGTTGTTGGGCCTGTCTATACTCTCCTTATCTGACAATATCAGGAGCATGGTGATAATGTTAATGTCACTAAAGTCATCTCAGTTAAAGTAAAAATGTTTACCAAAACCGCATTCGACATGCCACATCCGCATGCCACATCCGAGATTGACAGCTACTGTAAACATACTGCGTAAGACATGACAGCTAACTAGCTCTGTGAGGAAATGGCTGGCCAAGATGCTCAAGCTAAGCCGATTACTTCAATAAATTTGTTCTCAGTAGAGGTGAGAAATTACAAAATCCCTACTCTATTTCTGATCATGAATAGATTCTAGATATGTCCAAGTGTTGAGCAATAATATGCACAATATACACAACTATCTCATAGTGTTTATACAAAGGAAGATCTTCCTTTGGAAATTCTTAGAAATTCTTATAATTATGGATATAATATGATCCCACCAGAATATTAAACATTTTCCATCTTTTCTGAGGTTTGTGCAATTTACTGCACAACAACACCTTCTTGTCTCTGCTTTCCACCATAAAGATATTCATTGGCTTTATCCTGTTATACTGAATATTGATATCAGATTGATTTCACTGAATTTAATTAATTGGCTAGGTATCATCTAATGTATTAACACCTTCAAAATGCTATTTTCTCATTTGTTAATTATAGCAACAGTCTGGTGTTAAAGCATCGTCCTAGGTTTCAATTGAGAGTCGTCTACTTTTAATACTACCAGTCATGTCTGTAAGTCATTGACATTACAAGACTCTAAAAAAAGATCCTGCATTATGTGGTATTCAAGAACAAAATAAATGAATAATTGATTGAGAGGAAGTCATCTGAAAGGTCTACTGGAAGACCACCCAGACAGAGTTCCAGCATTAGATTGATCTTAGTCTTGAAAGAAGGCAACCATGACTAATTTACACCTGTTATAATGCTAACCTGTCAAAATATATTGCTTCAGCTCATTATTAAAACTATATCCTTTCTGATACTTTCCTCACAATCATTGCAATGGACTTGAAAATGCAGAAGTAATTAGTAGTAGATTTTTTTTTCATCTGCTGGGAGTCAGGAGTTGAGCACAGTGGAGCACAGTGTACCACAGCCTGCAGTCCACTTTATTGCTTAAAGAAGACACCCAGTTTAGCTCAGGCTCAAATTTCCAGAAAGTGGCCTAGTGTCCACCAGAGGCCGCGGCCTCGCGCTGAAGCTTGTGAGGGCTCAGCTTTCCTCTTTAATTGGCTTTGAAGGGTGCTTTCCCCCCTACACCTCAGCCACATTGCATGCCCTTTTGAAACAAGGTGTTGTGATGCACGGTTGGCAAGCGACCAGGTTAAGGATCTCAACCATGTGACTTTGGCTGCTGTTTCAAATCCTTGGCGGAGCTCTACTGCTGTACTCTTGAGTAAGATATGTGAGTGGAATTGATTTTGTAAGTATTTTGATTTGTCATGTTTTGACACTGGATTTGCATTCACAGGTAGATTTCAAAAGGTAGAACAGTCACAATGACAACCTTCCGTTTCTTGGAGTACTTGTTTGGCATTCTGGGTCATAGGAGTACCCGGGAAGAAGGAGTAATTTGATTTGTAATTGAATACAGCAAATTGTCACACATGTAAGGAGGAGGGACATGAGCTGAAGTTTAAGGATCATCGCTGTAGGACAAAGAGAACAAAAAAAATCTAATGGTCATAACCAGAACTAAATCATTTTAACCAAACTACAGTCAACCCTTTTACACAGCTCTCAAAAGGAAAATTGTTGTATGCACTTCAGTTGTAAACCAACAAATACATGCATGCTTATTCTAGACTTCTATTAAAATAGAATTCAAGCTTCAAGCAGGTAATTTTAATATTTGTAATGTACAAATGAACTGTGCTGTAACTGAGAATTTTCATATCACTTTTAACATACATTTGCATGCATGTTGTGTACGTAATACATGCCATCGTCACATTAGACCAAACAGACCAAAACACTTGCCAGTCCAAATCCTGGGAGTGGCATAACTGGACGACTAAGCATTTTATTTGAACAATTCCTTTTCGATGAGAATATCTGAATCTATAAACGTGTGAAGCTGTACAATTGTACTATTTTGGAGCTGCTTAAAAAGAAAGCATTTTAACAGCAGCATAACAATGTGATATGCGGTAATAGCAATGGACCAGAGTGGTTATGACTGGCGCTTTGGATCTGGGGGGCAGAGGTCCACAGTCTTTATGAGACTGGGGTGGGTGGTTGGTGATATTACTGTGAAACAAATGTGTATACCATCTGTTGGGTAGAATGATGACAGTTGTGGCCTGGTCCAACACTATTAGCCACAGCAGACCAACAGAAGGATAATCCACGAACAGCTGAGCTTTAAAGAGAGCTTCCCTCGCCTCATTTTTCCACTATGATGTATAGGCCCCTTGACCATTCATGTGCAATATAAAAATTGCGGTGTTTGATCCAGGTGTTGATTTTGCTTTTACCCCCACACCAGGTTATGCTCAGAAAATAAGGAGAGGAAAAATCCAGCAAAAAGATACCCAAGGTAAACTGAGGCCACGATCACCATGTTACGATGTTTTACCAGGGTGTTTCAAAGTTCAGAGGTGTTAAATTCTGAAGTGCTCAGCTAGAAAGTTCCCACTGTGGGGAAACAGAGAGCTGAAAGTTCTACTAATTTCTCGACAAGCAGTTGCTAAGTTTGCTTATGGCAGCTGTGGAGGGTAGCCCCATGGAGTTTGCTGCATGCCGCTGAAGGAACGCATTTTGTAACTTCCAAAAGGAGTCATTGCTTCTATTTTTGACCAGCAAATGCATACATATATGTTCCTTTTATAGATTATTTGAACTAAAAACTCGTGCCATGTATTACCAGATGCAAACAATGATTTCATTTCTTAAAATGAGAATCCCTCGAAAGTCTTCAGAAAAAAAAGAAAAACCATGCACGAGGTAATGTGAGTACAATACAGTGAATGTCAATTAAAGTCTTATAAAAACCATGGTACCCAAAGCCTCATGCTGTCTGTCTTTGAAACAAGGCTTATTTTAAATGCCAAAATATCTCAGCAACCACCAAATTAGTCTGTTTTTTTGACACCTTTGTGTAACTCCCAATTAAAATCAACAATGTAAAGCAATTCCCAGCTACCTTAAATGAGATCTTAATGTCTTTTATGGGCAGAATTTATTATTAAGCAGTTATTAATGTTAAACATGCTTGAAATTTTATATACAAGCCTTAGGTAATATGGGACAATTTCCGCATTGAAAGGTTCTGACAAAAAAAAAGACAGGAATCCTTATTGAAAATGTTCTTACTATGAAAAATAATTGATATTTCAATATGAATATTTATATTGCTCTTTGCTTAGTAGTTATATATAAGTTTGGAACCTCCTCCAATGACCATCATGCCATAACCTATTTGACAAAACTCTTTGTTAAAACTTTAATTTTTTTTCTTGGGTAAGGTGGCTGTCTGAACGCAACAGCCATAAAACATGAATTAACATTGTATTTATACATAGACCTGGTCTAGGTGCCTGTATTCATTTTCAAAGAAATTATTTAAGTCTATCCAATTGCCATACTCCAATATGCAATAATGGAATACACAGAAAGTGTTTTAGGACTAACTTTAAATTCTTATTGCAATTCATACTCATTATTGATTAATGTAAATAGGCTAAAGTATATGCTAGATTTCTATTAGAATAGAAAGAAATATTATTAAATAAGTATGATAATGATGTCTCAGTGTACTTCTGTAATTTGACAATTATACTGAAGTAGGGATATTAATGCCATAAAGATTCAGAGGCTTCTACAGCCCCATATTCAATGTTTTGATGTTTGTTCTGAGGGCACCTCAAAAGTCCTAAGTGCAAAAATAACTTAATCAAATCAGCCAATACAAAAATGTCTGAAGGTATTGTTGAATCAATACTCTTCAATAATCTTTGTTTCCTTTTCCAAATTTGTAGGAACTTTATAAACTGTATTACTGAATATTGTGCTAACATTTTAATTATTATTAAATTAAATTAACTGCTGTATAAAAAAAAATACTTTACAGAATTTAGGTTCCCAAAACATCAACACCTGCATTCTCTGGTATGTAAGTATGGCAAATATATATTGCCCAGGGGGGTTGGGCAGCCAGTTGACTGTGGACCCCCGCCTTGAGACAACTATATAAAAATAACCATCTTACCACGACCTGCTTGTTAAAATGTTTTGTTCTTGAATAAAATTACTCTTTAAATACAAATATCATAAAATATAAATGAGCATTGCTTTTATACATGGACCACAAGGTGGCAGCATCTATTTCGTTCAAAGTAGTCACATGTTTATCCATAGTTATTTCAATTCTTTACGATAATTTATATTAATCCATACTATTGGTTGATAATAAATAGCTAAAAATATGCAAGTACTTTTTAAGGATGGAGAGAAAGATTTGTGACTAAGCATGTTCTTGACAGTAGCACTGCAGTCGAAGCACTGTTTTATAGCTAAATTACATGTCATTTTTATGTCTTAAAATAGCTGATAGTGTTATGCTAGTTCTATTGTGTATGGAAATGTATTTTTTTATGCTTGAATAAATAAACATATGACAATTTTTTGTGTGTTTTATCCTTAGAATATTATGATAACCGCGGGTTTTTATGTTTGTCTTGGCTCAAAGATTATATTTTTGTGCATAAATCAACATAAAAGGTACATTCAATGATACGCCACAGTTAGCCTCAGTTCTCTTCAGCGGCCAATTCAGTAGCTATGGCAGACGTACTTATGTTGTGTCTTTGTGAATTTAAATTAGCCACAAGGTGGCAGTGTCTGAAGTTCCAAGACATGCTGCTAGGTGAACAGAGTCTCGAGATAGTATAACATTGCGTACAAATATCTGTGTGTGATGGATGGGTATCCCGTACAAAGTGTCCCAGTTCCTGGTGCCCTAGGTTGTCTGGGATAGGATACAGGCCACTCCTATAGCCCTGGAAAACTGGATGGATGGATTTTTTTTTCCTCAGTTGTGACTATGACATTATGTCTTTATGTCTCATAAATATGTATATATGTGTATGTGTGTGTGTATATACACACACATATATATATACCAAATAAAGTTAAAAGTGGATAAAAACAATAGGTCTCACTTCATCTGATATTTGTTGTGGCAACCATCTGCATATTTCATGAACATTATGAAATGAAATCATGTTTTGGAGGCAACATTTTCAGATCTGTCAGGTGTTCTAATGATTTTGGCCATTAAAAAACAATAATTATTATAATTTTAATTATTTTATTCTGTCAAATATTACTAAATGCTTTGCAATGGCATTATAACTGTCTTATGTCTTATAGGTTTTCATCATTGTTGATTTACAAAGATCTTTGTTTTCTGCATGCTTTAGATATCTTCCTGTTTGCATTATCAGTTGGTTTCAGTTACGTCATGGAAAAACTGCTGTTCACTGACAAACCCTCACATTTTAATCTCAGCTTTGATAACATTAGGAATTACTGGCATAGTGATAAAATAAAAAAAATTACAAGTGCATTTGCTCCAAATCTTCTAACTAAGCACAACAACTTGTCTTAGGTTTTAACCTATTAAAGAGCTTGGCATAGAAACCATAATATTATTAGAAAAAGCATGACATGGACAGCATATGAAAAGTATCAAATAGCCTGAAAACAAATCCAGTGGGGTCTTGTAAGATATTTTTGTTTTTCTAGATAACAGGGTAAATATCCCAGTGATTCCTGGAAAAGAAGAGAAAATAAACAAAAAGAAAAGAAACAAAGACACTTTATTGCCAAAGAGAACACCTGGTGAATCAAAGACTATGTGGGAAAAAGAAAAAATCTCTGCACAGTTCTATTTCTCTCCCTCCCTCCTTCTCTCCCTCCCTCTGTCTGTCTCTCTCATATTCTCTCTCTCTCTTTCTCTCTTTTCTCCCCTGACTTGAGAATTTTTTTACAACTTTACAACTGTGCTGTAAATTGTACAGGCTACGTATTTGGAAAGATTCAGCCCCGTGTGTGGTTAGTGGGTCATAATCCTGACATTTGCAGTGAGCACATCTGTTACAGGTGGTAAGTTAAATCAGAGGATAGTAAAGTAAATTTGAGCACTAGAGCACTGCTGGCTGAAATCTTTATAAGCACACTTAGGCTGAGTACTTTTAGTAAATAAATTTTGACTGAATTGGATAATTCAGCATTTACTTACGTAGTACAATAAATATATTTATGTAAGATGTTTGTTGACAAGAATAAAGCTATTTTAAATGACTGTGTATATGTATTGCTTTAATGGTTTTAATATTATTGTATTGGTTTAACACTAGGTATGTGGGAGTCTCCACTCAAAGGTATGTAGAACCTTCCCCCTGTGCTGGTACCTTTTTATAGTGGGGAGGCTTGTGCGTCTCAGTGAGCACTGAGAGCTATTCTGGTGGGGGCAGGTACAACCAAGCCAGACAGGTTTTAATATAGAGACCAGACGAAATTCAGCATCTGGTCCTCCAGGTTGGGGATTCAGCGTGGGGCCAACGGTGTGGTAAATGGTGACTGATAAGAGCCACTACAACAAGCAGTCACTATAGTCCCTCACCCAAGCTAACAATAGTGACAGTGAGAGCTATGGATAAGCATGAATGTTGTTTTATGAATATCAGTGGCAGTTCTCTTGTTGACTTTTGCATACAATTACAACTCTGTAATTGGCAGTACCATCTACCCTCACAAAAATATCCATAAGCTCACATGGAAGTTGCCTGACGATTTTACTACCAGCCAGATCGACCACATCAATAATCAATGAAAAGTGCTGCAGGTCCCTTGCAGGTCCATGATGTCTGAGTTAACCGTGGAGCTGATGTTTACACTGACCACTACCTAGTTACTATAACCATCACGTTGTAGTCAAGCAGAAGGAACAAAGAAACATTTTGATGTTGTCAAGCTCAAGTGTACCAAATACCACCAAAAAGTTTGCTGTGGAGCTGAGAAATTGCTTTGCTGTTCTGGCTGAAGAATCCAACATGTAACCCAACATCAACACCAAATGGGACACCATTAAGAGAACATAGGCTGATACAGCTACCAATGCCTTAGGCTTAGAAAGAAAAAGAAAGACAAGAACTGCATTACAGCTGGTACCTGGCAGAAAATGGCAGAAAGGAAACAACTGAGGGCCAGGATGCTGAACACAAAGTCACAAAAGGTTCTAAGAGTAGATCAGTGAAGATGGTCAGATGAGTGCTGTTTACAAGATCACTAAGCAAACCAGAGGTAAGAACACCAGCCAGTCTGCTCTTGTCAAAGACATGGATGGCAGCATCATCTCAGCAAAGCAAGAACAAGGTGCCTGATGGAGGCAACACTTTTATGAAGTGCTCAGTCACTTACCATCAAATGACTCTCCACCAGCCGATACGATCCTGGACATTGACATCTGTCCCACAACTGAAGCAAAAGTCAGGCTCTCCATCATAGCCATGAAATATGCCGGCATTGACGCGAAAATGCTGAAAGGGGACCTCACCACCTCAACAAGGATTTTTACTGACCTCTTCAGGAAGATCTGGGAAAAGGACACAATACCTGAGGAATGGAACAAGGGCTTAATAGTCAAACTCCACAAGGTAGCCTCCAGAACTGTAACAACTGGCATGGCATCTCACTTAGTTCAATCTAAATTCTTCTACAGGATTCTTTTTGGTAGAACTGAGCAAAGAGTGAAACACCCCCGTACATGTTAACTTCATTACCTTCCAGAAAGCCTATGACAGCCTGCACTGAGATACCCTATGGAAGATCTTAAAATCATTTGTAGTTCCTTCAAAGATGGTCACACTTATTGAGATGTTCGACCATCACTTCCACTGCAGTGTTATAGTTGACAGAACCCTGTCAGGGTGGTTTCTGGTGGAGGAGTGACAGGGATGTATCATCCCTCCCTTCCTCTTTCTGCTTGCCCATGACTGGATCATGCAGAGGACAACAGATGACAAACCTAGAGGCATCCAGTGGACCCTATTATCTCAGCTTCTTGACTTCTTGACAAGACCTTGACTGGCGATGACCTAGCTGCTCTCGCACCGTTTACAGGAGAAGACTGACAGACTGAACATCTTTGCCAAGCAAACAGGCCTCAAACATCAATGCCTCTAAAACACAAGTGGTGTGCATAAATGCCAACCCTAGTGCACTTACCATAGTAAATGATGCTCTACTCGATTATGTTGAAAAGTTCACATATCTTGGCAGTCTTGTCAGTAAGGACAATGTAGCACAAAAGGACATCAGAGCAAGACATGGAAAAGCACCCATCTGGAAATCCAGATAGTACGGCCTAAAAACAAAGGTCAGATTTACAACAGCAATGACAGATTTGTTCATCTGTATGGCTCCGAATGCTGGCGTGTTGTTAAAGGGGACATGGAGAAGACTGATGCCAGAGTGTGATGCTGGAGATCCAACGCTGATGCTTAAGATGGTTGGCAATGTCCTCAGAATGGACAAGATCCGTACACCAAATGTTGCTCTGAGATGGACACCACCTGGGAATTGTAAACAGGGCTGGCCTAAAACTACCTGACGGCAAGCTTTGATGAATGAGATGAAGGAGATGGACCTAACATAGGGTGAAGCTGTACACGCAGCCCAACGACAGGACCAGATAGAGGCAAATCATCGATGTCCTAAGCATCTTTCGACATGAAGGGGATTAATAATGATGATGTGAAACCTGTGCACTGTGCAGAGAGTGACTTGTCTGCACCTTCCAATGGGCCAATTTCAAATAAAATCCAGCAGGCAATACCGAAATTCAGATGTTATAATATTGATTGATTTAACACTTCATTACTTTATAATTAATTTCCATTTATGTCTTGGCCAAAATCAACACAAATATTTATGGGTCCTGAAAGGACACTGATGTTAATTTGCTATAATCACTATAAATGTACAATTGTTTAGAAAAATATTAAATAAATAAATAAATAAACAAACACAGACTGGGAAGATAAACATAAAACATGAAAACATGAAAGTAACATATGGACAAGAAATGCTTTGATCAAAGACCCAGCTCCATATGATGCTACACACTAAACTGGTTTTGAATTGTAATATTATACCCTGTAGCTTCAAGCAGTATTTGTTTTAGTAGGTCTGTATCATTCTGGCAAACGGCTAAATTTGTTTAATGTCTTATTCGTCTTACATATAGTCTTCTTTGTGCAAATTGTCACTCAGTGAAAAACCCATTACAGCTTACTACACTCAGGTATAGTATCCACTTCCGTCTGGGTTGGCACCAGGTTTGGGTTCCACGTTCAGCTGAAACACCTTGCTGATGGTAGGTCAGGTGCTTTGTGGCTCTCGCATTTCCGGCAATGGGCCAGTCTGTATTGTATTTTTCCACAAGGTGTGCTGTAACACAAAGGAGTCACTGATTAACACACTGCTCACAGGTAGCCCAGGCTAGCCCTATTCCAGGTTGATTGCATGTTTAAAGTGCTTGTTCACACTGTTTTTCACTGGATCATGGGAAGGGGGAATAGAGCTGTTTTGAAGTAGCTGGAGCAGCAAGGGTAAAGCAAAATCTAAGACAGTTTGTAGTAAAACGCACCGTTGTGAAGATCAGAGCGGTGTGTAAAGTGGCCTCATAAAAACACCAGTGTCTTTCCTGAAGATAAATCCTATTACATCCTATAATACCCTCTCTTCAGAGATCCTATTGAGGGAGAGAGAGAGAGAGAGAGAGAGAGAGTGAGAGAGGTTGTGTGTGTAGGAAAGACCTTTATTTTTTTGAATACCCCTGTATATGTCTAGAAATTAAGTTCTGCTATAAGTACATGCTTACAATTCTCGATAAAGTGATTTTACATCTTTTGAGATGTGTGCAGGGGCGTAGATTTAGGGTGGACGGAGGGGACGTGTCCCCACCAATATCCTCCGACCATTGAAATGTCCCCA
>JAODKN010000114.1:12589650-12627253 GCA_026774425.1 Petrocephalus zakoni
CCTTTAAATCAGAGCTAGATAATATTTTAACAACTCTGAGCTATTAGTTAAGTTCTCCCCAAGCGAGCTTGATGGGCAGAATGGCCTCCTCTCGTTTGTATAGTTCTTAAACAAACAAATAGTGCAAAAAATGTTCTGCTCCGCTATATACATGTGGAAGAATAGAAAATAAATTACTGTTTAGGTTATATACATATATAAGAATAAATAACTGTGTAGGCTATTGCACATTATTTAAATATTACATGATGATATTGTATGGTATACAGATAATGCACAGATAATATCAATAATTTTAATATATGTTAATAAGCCAGTAATATGTCTGCTATACCATCAAGCTAAATGACACTTATAACTGCTAAACAATCCTTTCTAAAAGCTTTCATAAACATATAAACATAAATGGTAATAAACATAAAACGTATCACTGTTGAAATAAATATACATTCATAATCCTAACAAAACATTTAGTTAACATGTTAATTAAACCATATCAGTTGCATAGCTATGAACATGTTTTATTGATGTAAATGTTTGCCATAAGTGTGGACTTGAAATTTACGATTGCATTGTCTTGCTTGCATCATCAGCTGATCGTCATCGCAGGAGGAAGTGATTTTGCTTGATAGTTCCGTTTTCTCTGTTAGGGCAAATGCTCACATGCTGAATGTGAATGCACAGCATGTATAAATAGAAGTTTTTTTTCTTATGGAATTTCTGACTTTTGATATTTATCATGAATGTTTACATATTTAATCATCTTTTTATTTTTTTGGAACTGTCCTAGAAAGAAGTTAATAACTTTATTAAACAAATCATTAAGTACCTTTAGCTTTCTTGAAAGCTGGGAATCCCTGCAGGCCTCAGAGGATGCTTTCTTCTGTCTGCATTTGCAGGAAGCCCTGAATCAGGGAAGCTTATAGATAAAGCTGTGTTTTAGCTAAATGTTTTATTTTGACAGATGTTTGTTTACGGGCGTGAGTTGTAAACATGTCCCTGCCAAGGCATTTAAACTAAATATGCAGAGAAGTCTTAGGGTTTTCTTGAATCAGTTAAGGTAGGATGTGCTTTTCTGACCTTTTGAAGGACAGATGCAACGGTCTTGTTTAAATGGGCCTTGACATGTTCAGTTAAATTTCATGGTGTGGCAAGCAACGGCTTCCTAACCTTGGTAGTCTTGGGTAACACCTGAAGGTATAATTACTCATGTTTCTTAGAAGGGTGAAGTGGGCCACCTTACTAGGTTTCCCAATGTATAAAAAGACCTCGGATTGCTTTGATTTATCTGTATCAGTTTTAGTTGTTAAATGGTTTTGTTTTTTTCTGAGGAGGAAATTGGATATGAATCAGTGCCACTTATCTATAGAATGAGTCTAACCTGTGCGGTTTACCTGCAGGTCATCACACGGTCTACATCGGTGTGCACGTGCCGAAGAGCTACCGGAGGCGGAGACGACATCGCCGGAAGACCACCCATAGGGAGAGGAAGGAGCGAGTCATAGAAAATGTGAACGATAAGTCTGATTGCGAAACGCCGGATGAAACCAACACCAGCATCCTCAAACCGCTCAGTAAGTCCTGTAAAGGAGTGGACTGTCTAACATGTAGTATGTGCCGCTATAATGACCAGAATAGCATTTTCTTAACATTCCATAGTGAATGTATATTGTGCAGTAATTACAGAAACATGGTCTTAAACCATGCAGATGCATAATTTTGTTGCAAATTAAGAGCTGGTATGGTATGGTAGCAATGGTCCACATTTGATTCCATATTATACTTGAGCTGAAATGTATAAGGCTTTCATAATGGCTTAATAAAATGTTACCCCTGTAATGTTATTACATACATACAGTGGTGGTCAAAATTATTAGAACACTTGGCATATTTAAATGGTTTCAGTTGTTTGTGTTGAATTGGCCATTAAAATTGCCATAAAACAAATGAGATATCTACAAAGTGATCATTATAAATGAGAGAATAGAGCCTTCATAAGGAGAATCACTGTGCTAAGTCCGGACCTTAACCCCATCAAGCACATTTGTGACAAGTTGGAAAATAAACTGGACAGATTTATTGTACATTTAAAAGAAAGCCTTTGGCTTGAGTAGCAGAAGGCATGGGATACCATTAGTTCTCAGGAAATATATTGACACTATGCCAGAGAGAAGTGCTGCTGTAATTGCTGCAAAAGGTGGACATACCAAATATTAAAGGTAAAAGTGGATAAAAACAGTAGGTCTCACTTCATCTGATATTTGTTGTGTGCAACCGTCTGCATATTTCATGAACATTATGAAATGAAATCATGTTTTGGAGGCAAAAAGGTCAACATTTTCAGATCTGTCAGGTGTTCTAATAATTTTGGCCACCACTGTATATCTTCATATTAACAGCCGTATATTGCTTGGAAACATGGTTTACAAAAAGGTCTGCATAAGACTTCCATATGTATCATGTAAGCAGTATCTAGGAGGTGTTGTGAAGGTCCTCACCTGAAGCCAGTGAGGTGAACGGCTCTGGTTCTCGGGGAATGGGCTATTGCAGTTTTTGACGTTTTAATTAGTTCCTACTTTTAACCTGAAATCCCTGGTGAGGTGACTAACTATCCTGTTAATTACGTTAGCTAATTAAAAACTGAGCTCTGAAGGGGCTGAGCCCTAAAGGATCCATAACGTATTGTTCTGTCACAGACCTTGCACAATTTCACAGCATGCCAAAGGCACGTGTGGCAGCAAGCCACAATATCGATACTGTTTGCTCTCAGTGTTATCAAGGCAAATATACCCTTATTTACCTTTGGATTGTTGAACACACTAGTGTTAATGGGCCTTAAGTGTTTGTTGACATGTAACGTTTAGTCTAATATATGTGCTGTAAACTGTTAGGGCCAGAAGTCTGCGTCTTTTGTAAGCTTGATATGTATTCAGTATTCTTAAGTGTGCGATGCATTGCGGTGGCTTCTGAAAGTCTAGAGTAATAATAATTTAATATTAAGAACCTTGCATGCATGCCAGACGATGCCATCTGGAAATGTAGGCATTCATCTTGACTGGTTAAATACCTGCTGTTTATTTATAGTTTTCTAGCAACTTATTTGAATTCATTTGTGGAATAACCTGAAATAATGTGCAGAGGACATTTTTTCATACAAAAACATCTCAATTTTAAATAACAGGAGAAAAAAATTGATATTGTTGTTAAAGGTGTTTTCAATGTTTTGCGTTAGTGCTGTAGCACTAATATGAATCAACTAAAAATTACACATCCTCTTGGGCAAGCCCTCAGCAATCATTGCAAGGGATTGGCCTTTCGGGCTCGATCGTTTCAGTAGTATGAGTAATCTTGACGTTGGCCTTGATTTGTTTTGGCAGGGTGCTAGCTTGTCTTCACCCCTCCCTTTTGTCTTTTCTGATCCTTGCATAATCATTGAAATGGATTGTGCCAGAAGGATCTTATTGTGGAGCAAGGTTGGGCATTTCTGAATGTAGGCTTGTACCACATGCATGAGGATTTCAGCATCCTTATATCTGCCAAGTTTCAGGGATTATCTGGTTTCTCACATTTGTTCATGTTCCCAGGTTTAGAAAACTGCCCCTATCAGCATAATATTTTAACATTGCCTTGCTAAATATCCCTGTGTGAGACTCTGGCGTGATGCACTTTGCCTTTGGGGCTGTGATATGATTCAATGATGACATCTGTCCAGAGTTATTCTTTAGCTGTACCTCCTAAAAATTGTCTATGATTAAATTAATCATTTCCAGAATGCTTCTTATAAGATGCAAATGCATATTTTAATATTATAAATGGGTTTGTGAAAGGTTATCACTGCCTGGTCAAATAAAAAGTCACCCACTTTAATATTTCGTTTGACCACCTTTAGCTTTGGTTATGGTGCACATTCATCATGGCATTTTTTTCTGTGTGCATATTTTTTCATCCAGATTAATTCTTTTGCTGCGATCTTGTATTGATAATGGCTAATGTCCTCTCCAGCACTTCCCAAAGACTTTCAATGGGTTTAAGGTCAAGACTCTTTGGTGGCCAAAGCATGTGTAAATGATTCCTCATACTTCCTGAACCACTCTTTCACAAGTCAAACCTAATGAATTGTAGCATTCTTGTCCTGGAATATGTCCATGCCATTATAAATCCATTGCTGGGATAGATATCCTGCCCATTCAGTAGATTCAGGCCCTCGGCTGATTTCACTTTATTGCTGCATAATATTGCTGAGCTGTAATAATGATTCCAATTATTGATTTAAATTCAAATGGTGACTTTATTTTTGCCTAGGCAGTGTAGTTTTAATTTTTAACCTTGTGAAATATTACTGCACTGACTGACTGCTGATTGATTACGCTGACGAGAGTGATGCCACATAAGTAAATAGCCAAGTAAATCTACACTGAAATGGTTGTGGGGTGATCTGCAGGACAGACCTAAAATAAACACACTGAATCTGTTCTGTAAAGAGGAATGAGCCAAGCCACCTTCAGACTGAGGGTAGGATTTATAATGAGGTGCTGCACAGAGGTAGATGGTTCAGATCCAGAAAGTGCAAATCCAGATAAAGATTTAGTTTCACTCAAACCAGTTCAGTTTGAGTCGCAGTACACAACTGGTTAGTTGAAACAAAATCTTGGATTCGATTTTATTTTTTGGACTTGAACTATACACAACAAATGCTTGTTTGAAGTCTTCTCGAAGGAACTTTCACTAGTTGCTTGTGCTAGTTGCTAGATTTCCATACTTAACAACAAACACAGTGACTGGGTCCATATGTTCAATGAAGACATTGTTTTTGTTTAATCTGAGTTGGCAGATTTTTTGCAATTAAGTTATTTGTTGCGATACTTAACCTTACTGGGATTAATTTTCATTTCACTTAACCACCTCTTGCTCTCCACGAGCGAGAGAGAGAGACATGTATAGGTGAGAGCACTTGTGGTCACAGTGAAGGGTCAGCCACCTTGTGACACTCTGGGAGCTGGGGGTTAAGGGCTTTGCTCATGGTCCCACAGACACGTGACTCTTCTGCTGAGGCCAGGCTCACATCGGTGACCTTCTGATCACAGGCACTGCGGCTTAGCTCACTGATGTATACTCCTTGAATCACAATAATGGAACAATAGTTCCAACATTGTTGAAGTATAACCAGAGTTTGTGGATTTAATCTAAATTGTTAGGTGTGAAAGGCATTCCATTTGAGGTGGAGGTGTGTGAAAACAATCTTGAACTTGAAACTGTTACAGTAATACATTATTTGGAAAGTTCTTCCCTTGAGCATGGGAAGAGTCACACAGTCATAGCCATTGTGTGAGCTTTCCAGCTCACAGTGCTTTAGGAACTTAAATAGTGCCCTAATAATGATGTATCTTGGCAATTTTAACATACTGTTGGTGAGAAACCCGAGCTTTAACAAACTGGTCAAGTCATTTCCTGAAGCTGTAATGAAAAACAGTCTTTTAATAGGTTTGTTAGTCAAAAGCCTCTGCAACGCCTTTCTGTTTGTATTCTTATTCTCTAGATTTGCAGGAGTATAACTTGCCAGTGGAGTCCTGAGGACAAAAAAGATGGCTTGAGGGGGGAGTGTCAGCTATTTCATAATTTGTCTTTGCAGAGGGCAGTGCCTCCTGTTTGGGCTCTTATGTTTCTGGGCTTACCCTGCAGCTCTGCTACTATTTATGCTATTCAGCAAAGAAGATTAGAGAGATGATGTACACTGAAGCAAGGCTAATCCCACCCACAGTTAGAAACTGCAATCCACACACCTGTTTCACAGAAACGGCAGTATAACGGCCTCCTTAAATGTGCCCACTGCCTGAAAATGATTTAATTTAGGACGTTAATGTGTAATCAGTGCTGTGAGATTTGTAGCGTGTGACTTAAGAGAGAACTGTAGCTATAGTGTTGTTGAGATGCAAGGTTTTGAGTGGGATAGTCTATAGAAACGGAGGCTGTGGAGAGGGATGTCACAGTCCACCACAGGATGTCTCCCTCCTTTTTCAGAATTGCACTGTAATTGTCCTAGGTGATGCAATTTGGTAACCACTGCAATAGTGTTATCCACTTGTTTTTGTTTTGGATGCTCTGCCAATCAAGCTGGATTATGTTCTTCAGTCAATCAGGGATTCTCTTTGGAACAGTTCCTTCATTTAAGCCTTTCAGTTCTGGTGCTGGAGAAATGTCTAGGTTTTCATACATTCATTCAGTGTAACAACTTAATTTTACCTCTTTGCTAATTTTATAATTAGCAATTTTTTTAATTGATAGCTGTCGGCCATATTGGTGCTTGGGTGGTATTAATGTAATGGGATGTACTCCAGCATTATTTAAAATATTTGTTCTTGAAAATACAGTGTATTGTGCTGTCTGGAAGGTATGACAGTATTCAAAATTGGGTACTGCTCAAACTTCCATATAGTGCATTGTGATTTATGACCTACAATGTTTACAAGGCATTATGAGACATTTACAATGTCTATAAAAGATATTCACGCCCATATAATTTGTCATTTTACGCAAGCGTTCTGTCCGCCTGTAAAGATTCATCTCATTTTTGGTCTTGGTGTTTTTTTTTTCTGGGAGTAATTTTCTGATTTTCCACCAGTGTCAGTTTTCATTTTTACAATACAAATAATTAATTATCAGCTATAGCTTTCTTTAATAAATGACTGAAATGACCTAAACCTTGTTACACAAACCTGAAGTTTGAGATTTTAATTCAAAAGGATGCTGAAGTCAGCAAATGACTCAAAGGGGTCACTCATTAGGGTGGCCTTAGAATGCTTTACGTTTGACCTGTTTCGGAGCGCAAAGTACATAGGGATGGTTTTGGTTTAGCTTAGATTTAATAATTAACTGTTTCTATACGTTTATCCATTTTGATGCTTTACTCTAAACCAGATTTCATGCACCAAAAGAAAATTATAACCTTTTCCTGGGTGAAGCGATTAACTGTTTGGTTTGCACCTTCACACCGGTAATTTTCTGCTGATGCATTTAAAAATTTGCCCTAAGAAAAATTATGCTTATGAATTCCCATGGGTAATAATCGATCAGTGTATTGAGGAAAACTTTGCAAAGACTTATTTTAAATGCATTTAGTACATATCATATTTAATATCAGTCACTTGATCTGATAGGCCAAAGTAATGTATCTCACTCACATTAAAGCTAAGACCAAAGACTGAAATATGAGCAATGGAATATTCTGATATGTGTTTCAATTTATGAACTCCCTCATAAAATAAGAGTAATACTACCCAGCTGAGGAGTAGGACTAAAACTGATTTGGTCCTTATTTGTGTAGTGACAATTGGCAGAATGAAATGGGTGTAAGGTTTCGAAATCCTGCCGGCGTATGGAGAAAGCTAATGTGTTTGACACGTGTTTCTTATGGCCTACTCTCCCTCAAACCCCCCCCCCCCCTTTGTGTACGGGGGGGAAGCATTGTGTTTTGTGTGGCTCAGCTTAAATGGGAGGGTGAATGTAGCACCACTGGAGGTTTAACTCTAGCACAACTCACACCTGTGTCAAGCTGCTCTCCTTCGTTGATGTAAAGCTGATTGATTTTGAGTCGATGGCAAGTACATTACATTTACATGAAGTTTTATGCTGAAGCTTCACACTTCAGACATTGGTAATCATACATTTTAGTGCACTGTGATGCACTAGCCTCCCATTCAGACCGGCCATCTCCCTTGGCCTCTTTTATTTCTATATGCTTCAGGTAGGCAATCCTGTCCTAGACAAGAAGCATGTTTTAAAAATGAATGGATTGATGGATAGATGGAAAGAATGAATATCTGTTAAGATCACATTTCAAGTGCCTGTAATCCACTTTATGAATTCTTCTAATTTCATTTTTATAACTGGGTATGACTTTGCAACCGCAGCTTATATCAGGCAAATGGAGGATGAAGGAGGGAAGGAAGTCATTGACATTACACAAGCAGGGAAATTCAACCTCTTATTTATACAATTGAATTTTGTTCTTAAAATATACAATGTACTTCCCCTTTGGCTTGGTGCCTTCTACAAGGAAGTAGTTTGACAAAGGTGATAGTTTATATGATATCACGTTTGTTACACTTACATAGAGGTAAGTGTTAATTTGCTGTAATTTAAGTGTGAGCTGTATGGTATAAAGTTATTGCTGCAGAAATGAGAGGGAAAATTAATATGTGTCGTGTACCATTTATTCAGACTTTAAAAAGCTCACACCTCAGTCCTCATTTCGTTATGGGTTTGCGTTTTTTGATTTACATTGTTCTGCAGAAAATGTTGCTCACGGTTACGAAAGCCTTTGATTTTTCAGCCAACACCTCTGAAGTGGAGCCATTTTTTTAATTAACTGCTGTTTGTGTCTCTAAGTAAGTTTTCTCTCCTGCAGCTGAGATGTTATTCAATAATCCAAAAAGCTCTGTCCTTACGTACTTGACAAGCTTAACCATACGTGGAAGTGTGTTTGCTTTTTAATGATGGCAGACTTTACTAAGGAATTCCATTTAAAAGAGGTGCATTATTTTTTTTTATTTATTTACTTTTATGCCTTAGTGCCTGAATATATTGATACAATACATTGATTTTGTTAAGAGCATACATTGTTTTAAAACTTAAGTATTGATTACAGAGTTTTTGGCTAGCTAACTTTCCACTGGGATCTTGTCATTAGTATTTAGTATTAGTGTGGTTTTCCTCTTAAACCACCAATAATGGGGTTTCCTGTATTTACAAACTACTAGAGTCCTTCCCCTAGTAGCCAGCTGCCTGTTGTGGTTTGCTGGCTTCCTGTGGTTTATGCTTCCTGTGGTTTATGTCCTCCATAACCATTTATCCAGTCCATGGTCCACTTGTGAGTCTGGAGCCAATCCCAAGAAGAACAGGGCACAAGGCAGGAGATACAGTAAATGAGCTTCCAGAGTTGCATCTTTATTTGGAATGCGGGGGCACCTCAGAGTACCAGGAAACCCAAAGAAACATGGTGTGTCTGGCTCAGGAACCATGTTTTCTTGCCGCCTCTAGTCTCACCGGCCGCCGAGCGGATCCGCTTCATGCTCGGGGAGGAGGATGATGGGCCTCCACCACCTCAGCTCTTCACCGAGCTCGACGAACTCCTGGCCGGGGATGGTCAGGAGATGGAGTGGACAGAGACGGCGAGGTGGGCTTTGCTTCATGCCTCTGCAAGGCTGAGATGTTCAAACGCAGATGTGGCAGAGTGTGGTACCAGCAATTCTGGTTAATAATTACGAAAATTTATTAACGGAGACGCCTATTTGATTACATAAATTGGAATTTTGTGGCAAGCTTTAATCAATTTAATCAAGTAAATATTATGTGCAGTAAACTACTAAACTTTGACTGATAAACTGGCTTGAATCTAAGTTGCCAGATATTACAGGCTATACAATTATTACAAGCAATTTAATATTTTTTGGAATTTTATTAAAATAAACCAATAAGCCATAGAACCATCAAAAGTTGTTTGTATACTCCTTTCCATGTTCAACTGAATGTTTGCAGACATAATGTATTCACGTATGAGTTAAAATACAGAAAGTTTTGAACTATTTACATGTTTACATTGTAGCATAGATGTATTTGGTTGTAATTGTTGGTATTCTCGTTAGTGTTAAAATGGTCTCTGTTTGGTAATATTTTTGACACTTGTCAAGGTGCTTCGGAATCATATGACCTGAAGAAAAATGTCGTCATCAATAAATTCATTGTTGGAAAACAATAGTCATATAATGGCCTGCTTAGGTGATATTATTCTTTGGATATGAATGGAGCATTGTTGGTAATAAGTTTTATAAGTATGACAATGATGGAATTTTACAGTGAGGTGTACAGATTTCTGCATACCCTCAAGAGAGTGATTTTTTTTCCCCATGTGATTTATTCCTATTATCCAATTCTATTTCTATTATTTCTATCATTTCTTTTTTAATTGCGTGACATCTTTCAGAATGGAAAATTGGAAAAGCAAATATTTCAAAACATGAATTCAAAGCTAAATACAGAGGGTGTTGCTCTTTCCATAGATGGATCAAGTTTGAAGAGAAGGTGGAGAAGGGAGGTGAGCGATGGAGCAAGCCCCATGTCGCCACGCTGTCCCTGCACAGCCTGTTTGAGCTGAAAACCTGTATTGAGAAAGGCACCATTATGTTGGACTTGGAAGCATCCACCCTTCCTCAAGTTGTGGGTGAGTTGCCATTGGCATCCCTACTGGGCAGGGTTGCGGGTAAGCTGTGCCCTGATGGGCATTACCAAGGCCATGCATGAACAGGATATTTTGACTATAATTTTATGACACCAGAGGTATAAATATTTACATAATAGAACTGCATAGGTATATATGCCATCGGATTTTCAGTTTTCAAAAGTGTTCTTGATGGATTCAGTGTATGTTCCTCAAGGTGCTTTTGAATGACCCTTTAATGTTCTTATTTAGAAACAAAACATTTGCATTCGATCTTAGAGCCAGTTATCCTCTTAGGATTAAGTGTTTTCAATTGGTTTATAATAGGAAATATTCACAATGCTTGGTGTTGCATTTCTTCTACAGAGATGATTACTGATAGCCAGATAGCAAATGGTCTCTTAAAGGCTGAACTCAAGGACCAGGTGATGTACACCCTGCTGCGCAGGCATCGCCACCAGACCAAGAAGTCCAACTTGCGATCCCTGGCTGACATTGGAAAGACAGTCTCCAGTGCAAGTAGACTGTTTACCAACCCGGACAATGGTAATGTCAGGGCCAGTTATGTGGCATTCTCTGTCCTCTTTATTCTCATTGGTTCCTAACAAAGTAATGTTCGAAGGGCAAGAGTTGTACAAGACGGCTTTCTCAAATGTATGTATTAGACAGGAAGGCATGTTTGATTAGTTTTGAACTTGAGAAAACATAAAGAATATTCCTTTATGCTGTTCTTTGTATGCAGAAGTGGAGAGAGAGCATGGAATTAGGTTGCTTTCCAAGTCAATTTATCAATTTGTCACTTTGTCGCTCTAAATTTTAATGTTAATTTAAGTTGGTTTGTCTTATGATGACATGGTAGGTTATAAGGTAATTCTGTAGCAAGGTGGAAATTAGACCTGGACCACTGTCTCATGTAATATGTGCTTTCAAGCCCATAGGGCGCTCTGTGGCTCAGGATTGGAACATTGCTGGTTTATATCCGAGGCTTGATTCAGATGTTGCAGCCCTATATGACAAAAAAGCTCATCTAATGGATAACATCAGTAATAATAATTCTTAATATGACCATGAAGCAGAACTGGTGTATCCAGCCTCGTTCATACTTAACATTTCCGTGGGCTGTTTGTTCCCAGCATGGTTCCTGGTGGACTCTTGTGTATATACTGCATTTATCCATGGAAGCAGACTGTCGCAGTCGGCACATTTGCCCAGTAATTTATTTGCTTTTAATGAAGAATATACATTTTAATTAAAATCTTGTCTTCGTCCAACTTATCGATTATTCAATCGCCTGATTTCATGATTGATCACTTTTATAAAATATTGTCATACCATCCATAGGCAGATATAGAGAGGCATGAAATGGCTTTCCTCCTGGCCCCCACAGTGAGACATACAACAGCATTGACGAGGGAGGATTTCCACAGTACTTAGTGTGAAACACAGGGCTGTGCAAAGTAGGGGCTGGACACTAGGGTGTGTACACACAGTGCACTGTGCACATGAATTAAGTAATTAAGAGTAGCTTAACAGGGTGTAATGTAGTGACTAACTCGCAATAGATAGATTATCATCTAAAAAGAGAGATTTCATCATTGGGCCCTTAAGAAAAGCTCTTAACCCCCAGTTGCTCCAAGGATTTCCTGAGTCTGCTCTCACAAAAATGTAAAGCTTTGGATAAACACATCTGCTAAATTAAAAATGTCAAACTTGCTTTAATCTAACCCACATTTTGGGTTTACCCTCATTTAACACACCTGATTCAACTCACTGAGCTACAGTAATTACCACACAGCACTTGAGCTCAATCATTTGTGATGGAACAGGGAAAGAATTAAAATACACAGGACTCCGGCCCTCCATGACTGGAGTTTGCGAGCCCTGATTTAATCAATAGAATGCTAACGGTTTCTAGCCTTATGCGCCTTCCTTCAGGTTGTGTAGGCCTCTGTGGTCAGATAGATCTGGCCACATATCTCTTGGTTAAATTTGGCTCCTTTGGTATTTTCCAAGCTAGTTTATCCAGGTGCTGTGAGTCTTGGTACAACATTGTTTCCAAAAAAGTTGGCATGCTGTGTAAAATGTAAATAAAATCATAATGCAATGGTTTGCAAATCATATAAACCCATATTCAATTGAAAATGGAACAAAGACAACATTTCAAATATTGGAACTGAGAAATTTTGTTTTATGACGTAAAATTTTATGCCTGCAACATAAAAAAAAGCTGGAGATGTGTGACGCTAAAGAAAGTTGTGTGACGCTAAAACAAAATACTTGGTCAAATATCTCACAATTAATTAACCTAATTAGACCTGCCATCCATTGAAAATATTTGGTGTGTCATGAAACTAAAAATATGATGAAAGTCACTGAATTGTTGAGCAGTTGAAGAAAAAAAAGCAAATAAAAATTCCAGCAACTGGTTTCAGTTCCAGAGTGTTGTTAAAAGAAGAGGTGATGCAGCACAGTGGTAAACATGACTATGCCCCAACTTTTTTGAACATGTTGCTGGCATCAAATTGAGCATATATGTGCAATAAAACAAAAAAAAATTCAGTTTCAACATCTGATATTTTTAGTTGCTTTTTCAATTAAATACAGGTTTATATGATTTGTAAATCATTACATTCTCATTTTATTTACATTTTTTACATTTTATTTACAGCGTCCCAATTTTTTTGGAAATGGGGTTGTATTCACAGTGTTCATTTCAGTATCTAGTCTGTAATAAAAAGGTCACGCCATGTCACGCTGGAGCACCATCTCTAGGAGACTTGTTTTAGACTGGTACTGTATCATATTTGGTGGTTTTGGATGCTCCTTAATTGGCATCTCTTTTAAATCAAAGTAGTTGCCCTCCTACTAAAAATATAGTAGAACTTTCATAGTGGTAATATTACTAAAGTATATAAGAATAATCCCAGCCATGTTATTTGTAAGCATGTCATGTAAGGTCAGCAGTATATCAGGAGTGTGCAAACATATATTGCTCTTCATAATTGGCCCCTTTTGCGACAAATACATCATGGTGTCTTTTCATCTGGATGCTTTGAGGGTTACTATTTTCTTCACAGCAATAGCTATATCGGAAATTGCTTCTGCCCTTATACATTTTCCCAGCTATTGCTTTTGGTAATGTCATCTTCATCTTCCCTCGATGTCCTGCCAGCTGACCTCAGTTGGTACTATAACTGTGTTCAGAATCTGAGTACCTGGAAACGTTTCCTACCTATTCATAGTTCTGAAAAAGTTCATGCAGTAATTGACATGCAGCTCTCCAACATGTTATTTTCAATTGCACTACTGCTCACTTCACAAACCATTCTGTTCCCAGAGATATAATATGAATGAATATAGCCCCAGTTGCTGTCATTGTGTTAAGTCAACATGGCAAACTAACTAAATTAGAATGTTAAGCTACATTTATTGTGTGGACACCTATCATTGCAAGAGGCCAGAAATGAAAATGTGTTATGACTAGCACCACCAATTAGTCAGAGGATTTATTGCTTGCCGGAGTACAGTTTGACACTTTCCCACGCATTTGTTCAAAAGAATTCAGATTTTCTTTTTTCCCTTTTTTTTCTTTTTTTTTTTAATAGGAAATTGTATACCATTCCTTTGATAGACTGTCCCCAGTCCCCTTAGTTGGGTTTGCGTTCGACTAATATGTGCATAAACTTTGTGGAACAATACTGTTCTTCCTGGCAAAGTTGACTCGCAGTCCACATGGGCAAATGCCAATGTTTCTGGGTGGTTTCTTTTATTCTCGTCCGTGACAAAATGTGACGTGATACCACTGCTTATTGAAAGTTGCCAGTTTTATTCATTGTTTGTTGAAAAGGACATGGCTGAAATGGATAATGCCCAGGATCACCTGTAGGCACAATTTATGTTGGATGTGAAGCGCGTCCCCTAAGACTGGACTTGATACTACCATCTTACGTAAATAGGAGACGCCTTTTGACAAACTTCTTTCTTTCCTGAGGCATATGATAATATGCAATACTATGCCATATTCAGTGACTATGTATTGAAATATCATGTATTTAAGATGGCAGAACCGTATTTTATTATGGGTGACTACACTAACTTGAATAGCAATTTCCAAACTCTGAAAGCTCACCTTTTGACTAAAGAAGGCTTAAAAAGTAAGAATATTCTGTTCTTCTGTATGCACCATAAGGCATTTTCGTGTTTAATTATAATGGCTCTCTCTCTGCATCGTTCTAGTCTTTCTACTGTAGCATTGGCTTTGGCACTCTGTCAACTTTCATTCTCTTTCCTTTTTTTCCTGCCCTTTTTTTTGACCTGGTCTGCAACCTTCTTCAACTAAAGCACGTAATCCACTTGAATACCCTGTGCCATGCCTAACATCCAGGGGCTCACCTGAGTCGCAGGCCCACAGGAGTATGAGCATGGAATGGCTCAGTAAGTGTGTCCTGAAACCAAAGCAGAGTATTAGCCTCATGGCTATAGAAATAGCATCATGTTGTGATGTTTTGTGTAATATGATAAACTTTTTCTTTTTTTTTTTATAAATAGTGGGATTGAACAAGGTCAGTGCAGAGGTGTCTAAACTGTGATACCAGTTTGATTTCATTGACATACTTTAAGTAAAAGTGATATCTGCAAATCTGCAGTAATAGTTAAATTTCCAGATAGCACGCAATTGTATGAAGCAGTGGTTTAATTGTCCTTGTTTTTGTATTTTTGTTATTTTGTGTTCATTGTAATAAAATGATGTGCATTAAATTTGAAATCAGAGTTTTTAACAAAAAAATACAACTGAATATTAGTCTAAATAAATCAATGTATTAATTGTTCAAAGACTAATAACTGTCAATTAAATTTTAAGAAAATCTAGAATACAGATGGAGGCAGAAATAGAAATAGGATGATCAAAATATTGCTTTTCTGTACGATACTTGGCAGTACAGGCTTATATGGACTATAACTGTATTGAAATTCAACCATCTATCTATCTGCTTTAGAGCACTGTTGCTGGTGAGGGCTGTTTGTTAGCCTTCCTGGCCACTGGCTGCACATGGCACTGCCTCACAGTTTATATCACCTTGTTGCTACTGAACCAAAGTTTGTTTCCAGTCAAAATTACACTTCAGTTAAGTGATGATTAAGCTGGATGTTTATATATTATGTTTCTTAACTAGTGGGGATGGAAAAAATGTTCAGGCTTTTTCAGATATTATAGAAAGTACATTGTGTCATCACATATAATGTTTCAGTCCTTTTTTCAAACACTTTAACAATTCAGTCTTGCTTAATATTGACCTGTCTCTGTAAGCAAGTATAATTATGATAAATTGAACTAGCCTCCTGAAATAAATGTAGAACATGTATATTTACTCCAGCAAAAGAAATATTTTGCTAGTGGATGCAACAGATTTCCCCAAAAGTAGACTTGAGTAATAAAGTAAGTCACATGACTGCCCGAGAATAGCTCACTGGACACAATTTGACACCTTATGATTAAGATGAGTACCTTATGGGTTGGCTGTTGGGATAGTAATAATTGACAAGGAGTTTCTAGGTAAACACAATGAAGCACCGTGGATCACATTGCAGTTTGTTGAGGTTCTTGGGTCTCGGACATTACAACGGGGAAAGAAAAGAAATTACTTTGTACAAGTGACAGTGCAGTTGTCCTCAACACAATTAAAGCGAGCGTGAACAAGAAGGATGATGAGGAGCTGTCGGGTGTGAAGCTGCGAAGCATAGAAAAACCATAGAGAAGAAATATAGAAGATGGTGTTTTTGATGCTGTTTATAGTAATTTTAAGTTGGATCATCTGATGGCCTGGGAATGACCGTTTGATTCCTCACAATCTTCTGTTGCACATCTGAATCTGTGAATAATTGCAGACTGAGATATTCCTGATTTCTATACAGGTGGTCCCCGACTTATGATGGAGATGCGTTCAGATGACCCCATCGTAACTTGAAAATATGGCTTAGTCTGCCCAGGAGTCTCAAAGGATGGTGATCTGTTTGGGGTAGTACACTGTAATTTGGTAATTTAGCATACAGTGCCAAACAGTGTAAAGTCATATATATATATATATATATATATATATATCAAATAAAAAATATAAAATAATGTATTATGAGGCAGCAGAGTGTGGCTCAGTGGGTTAAGCCTCTGTGCCTGTGATTAGAATGTTGCCAGTTCAAGCCCAGCCTCGTCTGTGGGCCCTTGAGCAAGACCCTTAACCCCCAGCTCCCTGGGCGCTGCACGAGGTGGCTACCCTTCACAGCCAAACTTGCTCACAAGGTGGGGGAGGTGAGAAGAGAATTTAAATTATTATTTTTATATATATACACACACACGCATAAAATAATAAATTACAATAATTACAAAAAATATGCACGCTTTAACACAGAGGCAACTAAACCATCGATTGCTGGCGAGAGTGAGGCGTCTCACCAGGAGGGAGATGCGTACATCCGGGCACCGCTCCACTGTATCATACTACATACGCTGCTTAAAATATTTTTAAAATTGTGTCATATTGCTGTCAACATGGTAAGATTGAAAAGATCGTATGTTGAGCCATCGTAACTCGGGGACCATCTGTATATAATATTTTTAAATCAATTTAGAATAATAAACACACATGCTAGGTCCAAAGTCTGAGATGAACAGAATTCCCATCAACCTATCCATATGCATGTAAAGCCAAGACATTTATTAAAGGAAAATCCCTACGCTAGGAATTCATTTCTGAAAAATATTGCGCTTATGATTCGAAGATTCCAATATGGACTCCTCACTGAATTACTCTTTATAAATACTTTATAAATACAGACAATGTATGCCATATTTCAGCTGATAAGAAATGTACTGGAGGGAACTGTGAGAGGAAGGAGATTCAAATGAGTGATCTGGTGTGTGGCCAACCACAGCAGTGTTAGGATTTGACTGATGCTTTGACCAGAAACTTCCAGTTACAAGATGGAGGGTTTTTGAACGTGTGTTTATAAAGGGCAATTATAACTGTTGTCAGTTGGAGAATCAAGCAGCTGTAGATTTATTTTATCCACAACTCTCCCATGATTTTTTTATTGCTTATCCTTATAAAGAGCTTAGAAGAAACCTGCCTTTGTGTTACTCCTGGAAATTGCAGACCTTTTCTGATGAGGGGGAAATGTGTTGAAACCCACTGTGTGTAGCGTTTCTGTGACTTGCCGATGGCTGCCATGTTTGGAAAGTGAACTAGTGAGCAGAGATTTTATCTGTTGTTACTAGTCTTTTGAGATTTAATGATTTAATTTATGTATAGATTTCGATAGACAGGTTAGGAGTTCTTTCCACATCTGTTTTTTGGAGGTTTTTCTTTGTTTTAAGTTCACATGTTTCACTTTTCCACAAATTTTTAATAGTAACTAGACTCCCTTCTTTCATGCGAAATTTGTTTATTATCCAAATAGAGCTTAGGGATTTTTGTTTAATCTTTTTACAGGTAGCCCAATGACTGCACATCGAAACTTGACATCCAGCAGCCTGAATGACTTCTCTGACAAACCTGAAAAGGATCAGGTTAGTCAGTTTATTCTGCTATTCCAGTGTCCCTATACTGTTTTTGAATATATTTGGCTATTAAAATGCCGAAGACATAGTAATGTATGCTGGAACTGATTTTTGTTGGTTATGCTTAGTTCACCATTGAACATGTAGCATTGATTTCAAAACTGTAAATATATATTCAATTTTTTTAAATAGTAGTATTTTAAAGGACAATGTACAGTCTCCATTGTAAGTGATATTCTGGGATTATGTGAGTGAGCATGATGGACAGAAACACCTGCTCAAAACTTTCCATAAATACAGGCCTTTTGAAGGTAGGTGAATTTAAGTGATTGGCATAAAACAAGATAATTAAAAAAAGGCAGGAGTGTTACATACTGGGGCCCTCAGTCCTCACATCCACTTAACGGTGTTGGATGTATGCTAGCATGTGGAGTGGGAGGTGGAACTGTCATTCAAGATAAAACCTTAGTACAGGTTGAACTGTTAACTTTATGACATCTGTACTGGCCGCTAGATACTCCAGTGGGCGACTTGCTGTAACTGTGTGGGTGTGTGTGTGCCTCACCTTGACCCTCTACGTCACCGGCTTGTTGAGAGAATGATACTATTCACCCTTTATCTCTTTCTTAGCCAATGTACTTTCAACACTTTGCCCTCTAATCTGCTGTATAAACTGGTAATTATGGAGGGGGGGGGGATTGGTTCTTCTGTAAATGGAAAAGTCTTGAAGTACATTATTGAAGGGATCTAAAGTACATGTATTGAAGGGACCTAATCAGTTTTGGGAAGGGGATTTTTGTAAAACAGCAGAGCAGAATACTGTTATTTTATACGTTTCTCAGGGTTGCCCAATTCCTGTCCTGGGGGGGGGGGACAGTTTGCGACATAGTTTGCAGATTTCCCTGCTCAGACACACCTACTAAACCTGGTAATTAGCTGATTTAAGATAAGTTTGAGTGGGGAAATTGCCAAACTGTGTTGGATCCTTGTCCTCCAGGACCAGAAATGGGCAACCCGAGTTTATGCTGAGGTCTGTACAAGTGTTGAATCAGTACCACATAATGTGGTGTTAATCAGATCAGCAACTCTAAAGCAGTGAAATTTCTGTTTAACATGGATTGTAACTATGTCCCTGCGTACCTTTTTATAATTACTGTACTGTTCTAGCTATGTTAACCACAAATTCTTAGGTACACTGGACCATGTATAAGCGAAGCTGAAATTAAATGTGTTGAGTAACCCATGAATCAAAACAATATTTAATGGCAGGTTCCTATATTGAGGACCTCAGTTTGTTTAAAAGGGTAAACATCCTTAACCACTAGCCTAAACCATGTAAACAACATTTTTCTAGCCATAATTTAATCGTCTGTCTGCTATTTTATTGAAAGGTTCACAAAGTGTGAAACGTGCTATTATTTGACAGAGATTCTTGGGAATTAATTTTTGATGGTGACTGTTTCACTACTGGACTGAAAGTTATTTGTCCCAGATGGAAAACAATCATCCTTTATCTTTCATAAAGACAAGTAAATTACACCATTATCTGTATTCATCACATGGATATTTAAATAAGTGTCTTAGGATGAAAGTGCTAACTCACAATTTTTAATCCTCATGATCATATGAATCATAATCATGCAGTTATTGTTCAGTTAGGAAACTTCTCCAAAAGAACCAATCATCTCTTCCATACCTTTCTTTAGGTCCCATTAATCTGTCTAATTTGTTTGTTTATTTTGTTACTCATGTTTTTACTGGCTAAGGGATTTTTATTTTAAATTTTTTCCAATGAGGTTGCAAGCAGTCATTTGTTAATGAAAAGTCCATTAATGAATCCATATAATCGGATATTTATGATACCTAAGATTGCAAAACTCAGAATCTGAACTTTGTTTTGAGGATAAGAATGTTTGACTATACATTTGCTACTTTTTACTCGTATTACTCAGTCATCAGGTGCCTAGTATGCATGGGTACTTTATTTTTCTGTCCATTTTTTATGTTTTTGTTTAGTTTTTAGTAGTGTTACATGTAAGAGGTATTATTCCCTTGATTGACAATGCAGTTTTATTTTTGTTTATTCGTTTAGGGGGAAAAAAGCACCCTTACTTTGTCCAGTTACTACCACTGTTCTCCCTGTCTTTTTAGAGATTAGAGACGGGTTCTACTGACTTACGATTTATATCCTTGGTTGAACTTTAAAATCAGGCTATTATTTTCAGTATCAGTGTTGTCTCTAGGAAACGACTCTAATCTGTCCTGGCAGACGAATAGGTAAAAGTGTTTGGACTAAAGGTTCTGTAATAAGGTTGCCATTGGTTTTATTTTCATTGAAGGGCAAGTTTATAACTCTTGAGGAAAAAAGAACCACCGATAATGAGTGCTAAAAACCTCTCTGAACACCGGCGGCCTCTTCACACACATTATGGGAACGTTGATAGTCTGTTTCTCTCCCCTGTTTTTTAAGCAGTGTATCTTTTTTTTAGTTCAATTAAATAGGTACTATAAATTCTTGCTTTTGAACCAAGTAACTTAATGTTGCACAGGACTGTTATTGTATGTCAGCTCTGATTTGTAGTTTGTAAGTCTGTTTGCCCTTGTTCTCTTCATCACTATTGTTTTGTATCTTAAGCTGAAGAATAAGTTCATGAAGAAGTTGCCTCGTGATGCAGAGGCCTCCAATGTCCTGGTGGGAGAAGTTGATTTCTTGGACAGCCCTTTTGTTGCTTTTGTTCGCCTGCAACATGCCGTCATGTTGGGAGCTTTGACTGAGGTTCCAGTACCAACAAGGTATGGATCTCACACACACAACACACACACAGAGTCAAGTGTGCACGTCTGTTCTTTTCTATGGGAAAAACCCTAATCCCAATCACTATTCCTTAACCCCGACTCAGCCCTAACCTTGACCATAAGTAAGCAACCCAAATACAAGACTTTTGGTATTTTTACTTTTTTGATTGCATTCAGTTTTTTGTTTTTTAATAAAATTAAGGTTATCCAAATGGGGACCTGAAAAAATGTCCCCAAAAGTAGGGAAGTTTCAGGTTTTATGCAAACACACACACAGCCTCGGCATACCTATCTAAATGGGGACCTTCCATTAATTTCTATGGGAAAAACTCTAATCCCAGTCACGATACCCTTAACCCCAACCCAGCCCTAACCTTAACCATAAGTAACCAAGCCAAATACAAGACTTTAGGCATTTTTACTTTTTTGATTACATTCACAGATTTTTATAAAATTGAGGTTTTCCAAATGGCAACCTGAAAAGTAGGGAAATTTCAGGTTTTACCACACTTTGGGGACATTTTGGTACTCAAAAGTGATCTATGCAAGCTCTCTCTCTCACACACACACACACACACAGGTAAGATCCCCCAAGTCCACTATTATTTAAGTTTTTTCTTTATGCTAAATTTAAAATTATTTATAAAATTTTAATATCACATTTTTTGAAGGGCTTAAAGCTACAGATCAATCTCATCACCTTTGTTACCTAAAATTATATTAATTGTTTTATGGAGGGTTCTTTCACTATTGTGTAGCTGATTGATATAATAAAAACTGAATCTATTCAGATTAGTGTACTAGATGCTTTCTGCACAAGTAAACTGCTTCTCTTTATCAGGTTCCTCTTTATTCTGCTGGGACCCAAAGGCAAAGCCAAGTCCTACCATGAAATAGGAAGAGCGATAGCCACACTGATGTCTGATGAAGTAAGGATCTTTGTTACTTTTGTTGGTCTATGAAAATGTTGTTATATGATACACTTCAACATGTAAGTATACTTTTAACATGTCTTAAAACATTGCTTTTATAATACCGTCAATGACCAAGACATGGCAGCTGTGATATACATTTAATGACAAATATTCTAATCGTACAATCATGCCATTTCTTATTATTGTACAGTATATTAAAGTGTTATATCTGTCTGGTGGAGAGGTAAATTGAAATGGTAGCACTAGAAGTTCTGTGTAATTGGGAATTATGGGCTGTGTTAAATGCCTGAAGAATTTGGGCTTCAGGTCCATTTCAGACAAACTAACCAGCTGCAGTCTGCCTGATGTTCAGTGTTTCCATGTTTTTTAAAATCACCAACCCAGATGTACAAGCATAGCCATCATAGCTCAACATGCTACCTGCTGAGCGTTGCCCTACATAAGTACACCGGAAAATGCTGGATGACTCCACTGTCTTTCATGTGTTTGGGGTGAATCTTGCACTGCTGAGAAACCGTTTTGTGCGTGGGATCCATTAGTGGTCACTGTTTGACAGCTAGGCATTGCACACAAGGTTAAACATTTCTGCTTCCTCTTTGCTAATGAAATACACAAATCAACCTGACATTGAAAGGAAAATGTTAATTGTGTTTCATTTTCCTTTAAAGAGTAAGCAAAGAGTGAGTGGTACCAGTCTCGTCCTCTTCAGAAGCTTAATCCCCCCACCAGTTATCTCCTTTCCTCATGTTATACTGTTTACAAACAGTGACTCGGCAAGCGTCTCCATTTTCCTAGCTTTAGCTCGATTACGCCTGTCTCCGTGTCTTTTCCGCGCATTTATTTACGCCATGGAAACAGAAGCACGCTAACGCTGCTGTCACAGTGAAGATTTAAACCAAACATAACCGTTAATTCCTTTTTCACTCATATAGTATACTGAGCAGATGTATAACAATAAAAAGCAAACTCATAAATCAGGATGTTCTGTTTTGTAGAAAATTAGTAGCTTTCAAGAGAAATCGGAAAGACTCTATTTATCATTTATCATTGACAGTTATTTGTTTTTTCTTGTCAGCCTTTAACTAGTTCCGTTTGATTGCTTACTTACAATAAAGCATTATGTACAGTATACGCAATATGATGTCGTCATACGAGTTTGTACTGTTCCTACTTTCTTGAAGGAAGTATTCTGCAAATGATATGTCTGTTTAATTTGTAACTGTTATTGTACACAGATCTTCCATGATATTGCATACAAGGCGAAGGATAGGCAGGATCTCCTGGCTGGCATTGAAGAGTTCCTGGATGAGGTCATTGTTTTGCCTCCTGGTGAATGGGACCCCGATATCCGAATAGAGCCACCGAAGTCACTTCCATCTTCAGACAAACGGTAGGAGGCATTGAGGTGGTAGTTTCCTGTCACTAGAACAGTTTTGATTTTAGTATAAATGACCAATAAAAGTGGAGTATGTCTAAATATTTCTGTCATTTGAGATTTTATTTGTTTAAACTTAGAGAGCGTAGCCTACGGTAATCTTATCTCTTTACACAAGAGTTCATATACAGTTGACAGGCAGCATAGAAAATCTTCAGCAGTATAGCATGTACTGCGGCATATTATATACTACAGGCCTCTTTACATGGTTTCAGGGGGAAATTAAACCACTTCATTGAAACTGGAGGTTTTAAGTAATAAATGTATCGTTTGCTTGTTTTGAGCATAGATCTTGTGTGGAAGGTTAAATGGAAATTACTAAATGCCACATAAAGGGATTTTGAGTGTCTGTCACTTTCTTTGTGGCTCATTATAAGGTTATTAACCTGAATTCAGGTTAATACACTTTAGTTTTATATTTACTACTTCATCCTTAGGTTGGAGTTAATCATTGCAAATAGCTCAGAGATTTAGAATTTAGAAGTTGCATCTTTGGGGATTGTGCTGCACTTTAACCACAGAGCTTGAATTTTTTTAAATATTTATGCAACATTAATGGAAACCTCTGGTTTTATAAGAGAAAAACAACTGTGTTTGCTTTGGGTAGGAAGAACATGTACGCCGGCGGGGATAACTTGCAGATGAATGGTGACACTCCCCATGAAGGGGGGCATGGAGGCGGTGGTGGCCACCACGAAAGCGATGAGCTCAAGTTTACTGGAAGGTGAGGTGCTCATTCACACCAGCTGCCTCGGCACACATGCTTATTCAAACTCCAAACCAAAACGTAGCTTTAATGGGCAGTTATTCTGTGAACCACTACATCCTGTAGTAAGTCCTGGAAGGTGAATTAGACACAGAAAATAGGTGGCAAGCATTTATTGGGACTTATGTGACCAGTGTGCTTAATATAGTATTGAAACATGTTCCCTTAAGAAGATAAATGGGGCAGTGTGTGGCTCAGCAGGTTTGGACGATGTACCTCTGATCAGAAGGTCACTGGTTTAAATGCTATGGTCAGCATTATTTGAGTTATTTCACCATTGGGCCCTTGAGCAAGGCCCTTAACCCCTAGTTGCTCCTAAAGAAGTTAAACATAAAATATACTGGCCACATTATTAGTTGACATTTCCCTTTTCAGCAAGGTAAGTTTGTTGGTGCACTCAGTTTAAAAATACATGTGCTGCATCATCAGGTTTTGCGGTGGCCTCATACTTGACATCAAGAGGAAAGCTCCCTTCTTCGCCAGTGACTTTTATGACGCATTCCACATCCAATCTCTGTCTGCAATTCTCTTCATCTACTTGGGAACGGTGACCAATGCCATCACCTTCGGGGGATTGCTGGGGGATGCCACAGAAAACATGCAGGTGAGCTTGATACTTGCCGCTGCACTCAAAGCACAGCACTGAGGCTTTTTTTTTGGCCACTGATACGCCATATTTAACCGCCTAACCCGTACTTTAAGATGAAACATTTTGTATGGTTTATTTTCTTGATATCACTAGCTGCTTACACAAAAGTACAAAGACATGCACAAACGCTGTATGTGTAACTGATGTCTTCAGGATCTGGTATCATTGAGTAGACCTGATCTGGTCCATGCAACACCAATAGATCGCAGAGCTATTAGCTGCCCATGCCAACAGACCATAGTCTGTGCTGTTATGCCGAAATTTTAAAACTGATATTAATGGTATGCTTTATAGTAAATCTGATGCTTGTCTAAGATTGCTGTGTGATTTAATAGGTCTGCAAGTAGTTTTTTTGTCTTACGCCACAAATATATTATGAACTATGATTAATCTGGTTTTATTTAATACACAAACATTGGTCTGCTTTAAAATGCAAAAGCTGCATATGTGTTTCTTCACCTCATCTAAAGAAACTTATTTTTTTTCCTAAAGGAAGAAACAGGTAAAGAAACATCAGTTTCATCTCTGCTTTATCTTTTGTCCCTCTGCCATATCTTTACCACTGTTTGGTTTCACATGAAAAGGTTTTTGTGAGAATGGTCTTATTTGGTTTTGCATTCGCCCTAATCTGCTTGAATATTTGATATTTGTCATCTTTTCTTTGAGATATCGATATGAAATTGAGTATTATTTCTTGGATTTTGGTGGTATGTTGTCCAGCTCTTTTATGAATGCCCCAGGTGGTGAGTTCTGCACTGGGAGTCAGGCCCTTAGATTCCCGTCAAGCCTCTGACGTCACTGTACAGCATTGCACTTCTTTGTTTTGTTGCTTGGGGATGCCTTGAATTTATCCCTTTGTTGTTGTGCTCTGATCCCGTATCCAGGGAGTGCTGGAGAGCTTCCTGGGCACAGCGCTCAGTGGAGCAATCTTCTGTCTGCTGGCTGGTCAGCCCCTCACCATTCTGAGCAGCACCGGGCCTGTACTGGTGTTTGAGAGACTCCTTTTCAATTTTAGCAAGTGAGTTTTGTGATCCTGAATCTTTGCATATGGGGAAAGCAGTTTTTCTTTTTTTCTTAATTGGACCATATCCTCAAATTAATCTGCTGAAGATGGAACATCTCAAACTTCTTGTAGTAGTAGATTTTGGAATCACCCTCGCATTTATCTACAGTTACAATGCAGACATGAACTGTTTCTGGAGGAGATAATCCCCAGAGCTCTTGGAGCTCAGCCTGTCAAAGTAGAAGGCAGTCTTCTAGCCAGATGTTTAGCCAAGTTCTGTTGCTGTTTGAGGATACTAAAGTAAAATTCAAAGTGCAGTATTCTTACATGCAACTTAAGTCATTTTGCTGTTCAGTATCATTCTGCCAGTTTTTCCAAAACTCCATGAGTTTCAAGAATTATAGAAATAGATCCATAGGTGCTCATCAAGGAGCCGACTTTTCTCAGCTGCACTTACACTATTCATTTAAATGCGTGTCTGGATCGCTCAGTCAGCAGTGAGTTTGCTTTCTCATCGGATACTATGAAGGTCTAATGTTACCTCTCCTTGAACTCACTATGTTCCACTATGAATAATTAACCTTTATTTTAAATCTTGAATATAGAACAGTTGCTGCATAGCTTCCAGTCTACCTATAGTGCTAATGTGTCTAATATTTACTAACGTATGGTAGATGTCAGGTTTTTAGTCTCCTTGATTTAATAACATGATACAAAATGAAACGGCTCCAATGCTTTTACTTCCAACCTTGCCACAGAACTGAAAGGCGCGTATCTGTGTCATGTTCACACATACAATATATTTTCTCCCCCTAGGGATAACAGTTTTGATTACTTAGAGTTCAGGCTATGGATCGGCCTGTGGTCAGCATTCTTCTGCTTGCTTCTGGTAGCGACGGACGCCAGCTTCCTGGTGCAGTACTTCACTCGCTTCACCGAGGAAGGCTTTTCCTCACTCATCAGCTTCATTTTCATCTATGATGCCTTTAAGAAGATGCTTAAACTGGCTGACCACAACCCTATTAACAAAGGTTTTAAAATGGAGGATGTGACTCAGTTTGACTGCCGTTGTATCCCTCCCGCTCTGGGTAAGGGCCTGGTTGTATAATATTTTTGCAAAATGTCTGCTTCCTAGCTTTCATTGTGCTAGAACAATAGGCAAAGGGGAAAACACCATCTGCTCAGACTCTTTAATGCTCAATTCCTATTGAACAGGGATATTGTCAACTCACCTGTCATGTAGCTATCAGGTTTGTACCTGCAGCAAACTGGTGCAGTATCCTTCCAATCTGCCATTTTAATCCTACCCACATTTGTATGCAAATGCTGCCCAAACTTTTGGATAACATTGACCTGTGGGTTAAAAGTATCCCTGGCTCAGCTTAGCATATTTATTTATTGTGCGGATCAAGAAACTGTAGAGTATAATGTGATTCAGAAAAAAAAATTACTTGGATGAAATGGTGTGAGATGCTGCTGCTTAACATGTTTATATTTCAGAAGAAGTCAATGGCCACAAAGAAGTAGAAATTATAATAATTTTAGTAATCGTTCTTAATAGATATGAATCCCATTTGCATGAAGTATTCATGTAGTATTCATAAATTGTACATTTTTGTTTGTTAAAGAAACGTACAACTGTTTTTGCTTTCCGCAGGGAATGACTCAAGTACCCCTTTATTCCTGAACAGCACAGATCTGGTAAGTCACTCCACATATTGCCAGCACTGTGCAATATTGAGGTTTTTTTTTATACTTTATTCCAGTAGTTACAGATGTGCTTTATATAATGAAACTATAAGTGAAACAATTTCTGGGAGCACTTGAAGTTGTCATCTATAATGGATTGTAGATACATTCATAATGCATTATAATTGTCAGTATAACATTTAATAAAGCGTTACATCTTGCATGCATCATCTGTTTACAGTCATAAGGAATTATAGTGTTGATTGCTTACTTCTTAAGCTTCTTAATATAAAAATAATGCTTTATGGATTCATTGTAAGTAGACCACTCTATATGCTGGCAAGACTCATCTGTGTCTATGGCAATGTTTTGACCTGGGGGGGACTATGTAGGCTAAATACCCCATCCGTGGTAAAAACTGCATTTTGATAATGTCAGTCAAAATTTGCCATGATGTTGACCCCGCAGTGTGAGAGCTAATATGCTTCTTTTGTATGCATTCATTGTATTTTGTTACATGTTTTTGTCATAGGTTGAATGTCACCTCACTGTCAATCCTTTCTCTGTTTGAATTCCTCTGAACATAATACAGTTCCAAAACAAAAATAGATAAATGCATCTTTTTTATTATATATCCATAAGAGTTTGTGTTTCCAGGCTATTCCTGTTGTTTATGGGCTTGATAATGGCTTGCCTTGCCTTGGCTTGACTTGCCTATGCGGTGGAAACTAAACGCCATGTTATAATTAGGATGCTGGGTCAATAATGTTTTCACATTTTCTAATCGGCAGCCTTTCTTTCACAGTTATGAAAATTGGCAGGCTAACTGTCGCCGCTTTGAATTAGCTCAGCAGACAGACAAGAACTGCTCAGTGAAATTAATCCTTTTTGTGCAGTGGGCCAGTTAAAGTTACAGTGGCACCATCAGAGTGACGTGAAAGATATCATTACCCCAGGAGACTCTCTGTCCTTTCCATAAACCTTTTATCATTGGGAATTACCATCTGAAGCCTGTTACCTCTAGCTTATTCTTTGTATTTAATTCATTTAAGAACATTTAATGCGTATTACATACATTTACACCAGTAAATGTGTATTTGCATAGCATGCTTTATTTATATGCAAAATGGCCTAATTTGTCTTATGGAATTAGTACTTGGTCTATAGCATGACAGTACTTGGTGAGCTATAATGCATGGTTTCTTAAATTTTGAGTTGAATCAATTTTAAGGCCTCAAAAAGGCATTAAAGTTTACTAGGTTTTATTTTTTGAAGTCAAACATATTTTAGTTTGATGTTGGAAAAATATTTCATTCAAGTTTAAATGTGAATGACTTTTAGGGGGGTATATTACATAGTTGGTTTAGCTGGCATTGCCGGATTACTTGTTGAATTTTCAGTAGTACGAAATGTAGCTCTCTTGTAGACTACATGTTACCATAGTAAATTAGCTTGCAAGTTTATCCTGTTTCAAGCAGGGGCCTTTATCACAAAGCCAGATTTATTGCTTAGCTAGATAACTGAGGCTAAATATACGTAACTGTGGCTTTTCAATATCACAATGCTGGTTTACTTCTAAGCGGGGAACATCACCATGGTAACTTGTGCTACAGAGTAAAAATAATCCAGTGATTGCACTAAAGTTAGGTGTGTGTTTGATATTCAGATTTCCAGCTGTAATTTTGGTTTTGGTTTTTAACCACAGACCTTTGATGTCCTCAGGTGGAGATCATTTTTGCATTTCGAACTCTTTCATTATGATTAGAACTGGGTAGGGTTTAAGGTTGTCATAGTTGGAGTTGGTGCTAAAAGTAGCATGGGCTGTATGCAGGTATCTCAACTCAGAACTCATATTAGCTAGGTATGTTGTCTACGGCATGGTCTTTGAAGCAGCCACTCAGGGGAAAGTGTACATTTATATATTCAAGAATCTGTTATATCAGTCACTTTATATGCTTATAATTCTGGAGAATGGGACATTGTCTTAATCTAAGTCCGTTGTTCCAACCGTTGTTCCAACTTTTGATTGAAGTTTCTTGATAGGATTTCTCAGTCGCCCATGCCTATATTTTTGCTTTATGAAGTTAATTATTAGCACATTGTTCGACCTCTTTCAAACTTGAATGAAAAGTGGGTGTAGTCCCCATACTGTAAATGTATGTGTATTGAATCTGGTAACATAATTCTGCTTACAGTTTGGTCTTAAATTCAGCTTGAAATGGTATTAAAAAGGTCTTAAAATCTTAAATTTCTCATGAGAATTTCTACAGCCCCCCTGTATTCATGGCTCTATGAATCTGTGTTACAGAATGCAAATGCTACGTGGGCATCTCTAAGCAGGGATGAGTGCCAGAGGTTCGGCGGCGAGCTGGTTGGCCAGGCTTGTGAATTTGTCCCTGACATCACTCTGATGTCTTTCATCCTGTTCCTTGGCACCTACTCCTTCTCCATGTGTCTGAAGAAGTTCAAGACCAGTCCATTTTTCCCCACAACTGTAAGTCCTCATGCCAGCCAAGGCCTCAGTCACACTTACCTGGAACTCCATCTGTTTGATCTATTGCATTGAAGCAATAAGTTAATGTCTGATGTCGTAAACTGGTTTGATTTCTCACCGGGTGTATTGTATGCTATGCACATCATCCAAGCTTTATTTGTAATTTCACTCAGAAAATCAAATCCATCTTGTCATTTAAACAAACAGCCTGGGATTTTGTGCTCATTTCTAGGTTTTTTTTGTGGTGTATATAAATAGATTCCATTTTTGTCAATAGTGTCTTTTTTATCTTTGATTTTTTTTTGTATTTGGAACGGTCTCAGCTGTCTTAAAAATGAAAAAAGTTGGATGCACGGAAGACTTGAGTCTTGAATTGTATCCACTGGGGAAATTTGACCATTCCCTGCAGAAACCACTGCGTGCAAAGTGAATGTGTGTTCTTTTTCTTTTACCTTTAGGTTAGGAAACTTATCAGCGACTTTGCAACAGTCTTGGCCATTTTGACTTTCTGTGGTGTAGATGCTGTGGTTGGCGTGAACACACCCAAACTGCTTGTACCCAGTGAATTTAAGGTAACTGGTGTTTCACTTGACTGCATGTATTGTATTCATTACACAGCAGGTATGTCCAGCTGAAAGTCACCTGTGTTTCACTGTTGACTTTAGTAATGCAGGATACAAATGTTTCCATGTACTGGTAATTTACAGTGCTCACTTAAATCTGTGGAGGTTTCACATTCCTTTTACTAATAAGACTTTATTATTGGCGTAATTCACTGAGAATAAATTAACCTGAAACTCTGGCACCAATTCTGATTCTATATAATGCTTTAATCTTAATGGGATCTTAATCTTTTCGGGAGGGGGTCTGCTTCAGAGCTGACATCAAATAACATAGTGATTAGCTGAGATTCTGGCATTGCTTTTAAAGCGTGCATATGTCTGAATACACGTGTGCATGCGCATAAAACAAACATACATGTATTTATGTTTTCTTAAGGGAATGGGCCTATTGATGGTATCTATATATAATTCTTTAAATTATTATTATTATTATTATTATTATTATATTTTCTTTCTTTGGACTGCTCATTTCAACTGCATCATGGCTCTATGCAGTGCAATCACACTGGCCATTGTTAATCTCCATGCTCATTTTTTTTTTTTCCCCCCAGCCAACAAGCCCTAACAGAGGCTGGTTTGTACCCCCATTTGGGGGCAACCCCTGGTGGGTGTACCTGGCTTCGGCTCTCCCTGCCCTGCTGGTCACGATCCTGATCTTCATGGACCAGCAGGTCACAGCAGTCATCGTCAACAGGAAGGAGCACAAGCTAAAGGTTGAATATCTGGCTTGTGCTTTTTCATGGTTTTAAACTGACTGTGGCTTTCACAGATGTTTGGGACAGCATCAATAGTGGCATTATGAATGACTGATTCAGTATTTGGGTCACGTACCTCTTGCAATTAATTTTCAAAGTAATTAGTCATGTGATCCTAGTAAAAAAACAATCCTGATTCTGATTTTTTTTAAGCAGTGCATAAAGCTTTTTGTAAAGACTTGCAAAATTGTAGAAATTGTTTTAATTTGGGTCCATACTCCCCGATCCATTCTGTGTTAATACAGAAAGGTGCTGGTTACCACCTGGATCTCTTCTGGGTGGCAGTTATAATGATCATCTGCTCCTTCATGGGCCTGCCGTGGTACGTGGCAGCCACAGTCATCTCCATCGCACACATAGACAGCCTGAAGATGGAGACTGAGACGTCAGCTCCCGGGGAACAGCCCAAGTTCCTGGGTGTCAGGTGTGTGCAGCGTGTGCCCCTCTCATCGGGGGGAGGGGGGTGGGGGCTGGCGGTGGCAGAGCTCTGCCTTATCAGCTATGCCACCAGTGTGATGTATGCCATGTTACTATGTTAAGGTCTACATACATGCTGCGTATGAATGTTCTGTGAATGCATTATGAAGTGGCACTGAATGTTCTGTGAATGCATTGTGAAGGGGCACTTAATGTAAAGTGTTATCGAATCACCTTTAAGCGTAATGCGTAAAAAAGTAGTGGAAGAAAACACAATTGAGCTGTGAAATGATGCTGATGAAATAAAGCAGAATGTTCTAACTAAATCTTGATTTTTCTAGGGAGCAAAGGGTGACTGGTATCCTTGTCTTCATTCTGACCGGCCTTTCTGTACTCATGGCTCCAATACTTAAGGTACAGCACTGACTCTCTTTCTATATATGGTATATCACCCCAGCTTAAATAAGGACAGTGCAAGGATGCCTGCACATATAGTTTTAATGATTACAAAGTTAATCATTAAAAATTTATTGGAATTCCTTATTTTTGTATTTCATAATTGTCCTCATCACAATACACAAGACTAACCGTGGTTAGCTTTCGAAAACACTTCAGGACTTTCACCACTAAAAATTAATTATTTAAACAAACTACACAACACACACAGTGGGTATCTGAACCTCCTCCTTAAAAAGCCTCTCTTTAACGGAAGGGAAGGTAAATACCCAGCAGTGGCTCCTTGTGGTTAATATAAGCATTAAGCAAACTTCATCAGGTCAGCTAAGTGAATATTGTAGCTCGATATCTCATTTGTAATTTTTCTATGCAGATTGGAGTTTAGTCTCATTACATAGCTGTCAAATTTAGTTTTATTTTTTTTATGACTAGTTTACATTATCTGGCACATAACTTATATTGATAGCTTCTTTGCTTGGCCTTGTTTTTGAGATTGTGTGTTACAGGGGGTTTCCAACCTCTTTCTTTGTCCTTCAGTACATTCCCATGCCAGTACTGTACGGAGTGTTCCTCTACATGGGTGTGGCATCACTCAATGGTGTCCAGGTGTGTTTGCCATCTATATTTGTTGCTAAGAAGTAATGGGTTGCAAAGTAGGAGTTGAAAGCGGTCACAGGTTGATGTAAAGTCAAAACAGGTTCACTTTAACACTCTGCTTGTGTCTGACTTCCGTAGTTTATGGATCGCCTAAAACTGCTGTTCATGCCTGCCAAACATCAACCAGACTTGATCTACCTTCGGCACGTACCTCTTCGCAGGATCCATCTCTTCACCTTCATCCAAGTACTCTGTTTGGCACTCCTGTGGATCCTTAAGTCTACGGTGGCTGCAATAGTCTTCCCAGTCATGGTTGGTCCAAAGCTGCGCTTTGATACCATGTTACCATGACAGCAGAATGACAGATGCTGATGTGCATCTAGTGATTTTAACCTCTCTTTGTGATGAGCAGACGTCGTCTGTTGAGTAATGTCTCGAGGGTTCCTTTGCAGATCCTGGCCCTGGTGGCAGTGAGGAAGGCCATGGACTACATCTTCTCTCAGCATGACCTCAGCTACTTGGATGATGTCATTCCTGAGAAAGACAAGAAAAAGAAGGAAGATGAGAAAAAGAAGAAGAAGAAAGGGAGCATAGACAGTGATGCTGAGGATGTAAGTGTGATATTGTCCGATTTCAAATTTGACAGAAAAATATGGGTTTATGTTGTAAACACTAATATGAGTAAGGGTCAGTTTCTTGTTCCTTGTGCATATGAATCAGCTTTTTGAAGCTGGTGTCCTTTTTTGTACCATCTGGAGGTGATTTGGGGCTCTGTGAATGTACGTTATGTTGTATAAGCTGTTGATTTTAACTTCTTTGCCCTTTCTCACATCTCCTTCACAGTCTGACTTCCCCTATCGGGAAACACTGCCCGGCATTAAAATACCCATGGATATTCTGGAGCAGGAGCCCTTTTTGAGTGGCAAAGGTCCTATCAGTAAGTGTTACTAAATGGCTCTTATCTGAAATTACGGAATAGGTGCTCATTCTGACAGGTGTTTTTCAGGAACTATCTTTTTTTATTTACATAAAGTCTAGTGTTCCTTCTCAGAATAAAAACTGTGATGGCCCACATCTGTATATGTCCCACATTTATATAATAATTGTCCTTTGTCGCTCATGGACCACTTGTACTTGGATATATTATAGTTTCTATGATCTCTTGGCCTGTTATTGCTATAAAGGACTGAAAACATTATTCTTCCTTAAATCCCTCACAAATAAATGACATGTAGGATATTCATAGTTATATAATGGCTTATAAACAGCAGATACCTTTGGTATATATTGTGCAAAGGCATTTTGTAATCTGAATATGGTTTGTTATAAAAAAAAAAAACCCATAAGCTGAAATTTATTTGAACATGTTTCTAAAAAAATAGTCAACAAGGGTGTAGGAGGGTGATTCTGGACATGGATCCATGCTTGTGGTAATCAGAAGCGGCATGTGCGTTCTTCCATAGGAGATAAGTCCTCATCTTACCTTGACCCACACTCCGCCTGCTGAGTGGCTGAACTATATCCGGGCCAGTTTGGTGGTAAGGTAAGCTTACAGCTCACTGGCTAAACTCTGATTCCCAATGTATTATTCAGATAGTTTGGTTAATGGATTATTCTAAGCCTAATATTGAACAATCAAAATGACAATTTTTTTTTTTTTTTTAATGGTACCCCTCCTTTTATGTTTGCAGTGTACTGTGATCCCACAACTTTCTATTTTTGTGGATGGATAAATTACACGTCCTAGCCTCTGATATACAAGTGAAAATGACCTGAAATGCAGTGTTGCCTCCAAACAAAAAATATTCCATGAAGTTGTCATTTCTTAATTAGGATCTGTCACCAAAAAGTACTAATTGTACCGATGCAGTATTTAAGAGAGTTTTTAAGTTACTTTAATATTTTAACCACCTGGAATGTCTTTTCAAGTCAGCTAGTGTTAGCTTTCTTGTTATCATGTAACCCATAAGTTAGCACGGTTTTATGACTGACTTAATGAACCGTTTAAGCGTTTAGCAGGTGATCTTTAATGTTCTTGGTTTTGTGTTTTAGTTGCATGTTTAAAGGTCACTACATCATCATTAGAGTCCAGAGAAAAGTGTTATCTAAAAGGTCCAGTAATGGAATTTTAATGTGACAGTTCTTTACCCATAACCTTTTTTTTTTTTTTTGAAGTGGGTAGGTGTGGGAGTCAGAAATTATTCCTAACATTTTAAGATTGTTAAAGCACTGTGTCACAATGGAGATGCTTGTACCCTTTTTTCCTGAAGCAGCGTGCTTTGTAACAGTTACAATGTATTGAATTCAACAGAACTTTACATGGTATGAACTGTTAGTTGACATTTATTTACATGATATTTTGCCTGCAAAATGCTGAATCTTTCCTCTTAAGATTGATAATGCAACAGGTTTCAGCATCATTTATATGAATTTGACCTGTGATAATGAATACTGTGCCATTTTTAATTTTTTTGTCTTTAGGGGGGTGGGAACAGTGCCTCAGAGGAGAATGAACCTTGAAGAGTAAGACAAAGGGTCCTTTTTGGAGAACCATGCCGAAGGTCCTCCTAGCTAATGTTGGGAATTCCTTTTAATGACATTTCCATAGTGAAAAAAAGAAAATCCTTCTTACAGTAGTGGTGAGGAAGGACTGTTTAAAAATGTTTTGGTCAAACTTGAAGGATCCATGTACTACTCCTCTTTTCCTTGAAAAGAGTAAATGTGTCGTCAACTGAACAAAAACATTCAGATATGCCTAGTTTGTATTTAACAGCGGATGCCATAGCTGACGTACAAAGAAACCTTTTAAATGTGAAAAAAACCTGTTTGTCCCCTCTGCCCAATATTTCAAAAACAGCCGTTCAGTACACATATCATCCTTACTATGCAAAACCTCCCTGTGTCTTCTGATAAACATGTATATTAGAACAATATAATTATGGGATATCCTAATTTTGTGGGCCTTATCTGACCTTTCTAATTTTCTGAAAGAACTGTAATCAAATTTTCCTGTAGTAGGACAAAATATTTTTTATAGCTCTACCTCTTATTGTCATTCTGTTAAAAATGTTTGATTTGTAATGACTACAGCATATGATTTTATTGTTTCAGACCTTCACTTTCTGCAATGTCCTATGACTTTATATGAATAAGTTAAAAGAATTCATATGGAGATACACATAAGCAACAGAGATTGTGATAATATTAAATATATTCACACAAGATTAACTGAAATATTTCATTATGACATTAGTTTGTGTAGGTACGTTAATTTTTTAAAATGGTAATTAATATAATGTCATTTTACATGGACTGGCATGGCCTGTATGCCGTTTTTCACGAATGTATCACTGCATTTTGGATTAATGAAACCAGCAATTATACAGCTATTATTGCCACCTCAAATGGTCTTTAACTCACTGAAAGGAAGTTTGCTTAGTCTTGCCCACACCCAGAAATAGTGGTCTGTATATGTTTGGTAACTCTGTAACAAAAAACAATATTAATATATATTAACACATAATAAAATGTCATATTCTAAAGGGTGTTGGAATAAAGGATAGCATTTTATGCCGAATATTTTCTTTTAAAAATTAATGAACGCATTATACTGTAGATATCACAGGCAAGAGTTTACTTGACGTACCATTTTGGTAAGAGTTTGAATTTTGATTAATAATTCCAAGGATTTATTAAGTCTTCCACTGCTGAATTTGTTCATCTCTGAACAAAATCGTTTGTATGTCTTAGTATACAATGCTTGAGGTATGGGGTTTTTTGTATTTGATCATGATGTTGTTTTGTTTTTATTTTTTATTTTTCCAAAACAATGTGGGTTTTCACCAGTATGCACACTAAATTAAAGTAAATGCAATGGTTAAAGACGTATTGCCATTTAAGTCATTTGTTGCTATTTTGAATAAAAGATATTAAAGTGATTTTTTTTAATTTATATAATACAGATAGAATTTCTATATTAAAAATAAACTTGTAAAGTTTCCATGTGTCTCATTCTCTAGCTACATAAAAAGACATTGAAAGTCTAATGGTAAACATCCACTTGCATCCGTCTATCTATTTAGCACAACTGCATTTCCTCTTAGATTCCTTAACCCTGCAATCCTATCTGAATGGGATTGCAGTACGCCATGGGGGGCTGGCACACAGTACAGCAAAGCGCTCTTTGTGTGGGAAATATTGCGTGCACAAACACAGGGAGAACATGCTCCACACACACAGAGATGGGTCAAGTCCACAGCCCCTAGAGGTGCGCCAGGGGACCCCACTGAACTCCAAGTCACTTGAGTGTAAAATTACTCTTAAAAAATTAAATATCATTAACCTCCCGTGTCACTTTTTCATTGATCTTGAAAAAGTCCCATGTTGCAAGTTGTTTATGGAGGGGAAGGGGGGGGTCCTTTTTCTTTTTTGGTCTATTGCCATATGAGAGCACAGCTGATGCCTAATATATAACCAAGTGAGGTCCCACATGGGGAATGTCTTTTCATGGCATTGCTTAGCTGCTTGCCAAGATTTTCTAGTTATTACTTGAAATACTTGTTTGTATTTGCTGTGTTTAAGCCTTAAATGTGGTGATCTCCTGACATTTGGTAAGTTTGTTTTGTTGCTGGTTAGCAGGATACTTCTGTCTGTCCATTGTTTTCCAATGCACACTAAATAAATATTAGCAGTTGGCTAATCCATGACCTGACAAGATACTCCCTTCCCAAGGGTTCTCTCACATATCAGAAAGCCTTCAGTCAACACAAAGATTATTGTTGAACAGAGTGAACTCTTTTATAGTGTACAGTAGTTATCTGTACAAGGCCATATTGTCAAAGAAGATCTATTCCAATCCTGTGTATTACTAAGGTCAAATATTTAATGCTAAAAAAAAGTCACATTCTATTTGTTTAATCTATTTTACAAACTATATATTAGAATTCCCAGTGTACATTTGCAATGGTGCATGTCAAATCTTGTGCAACATTAGCAGAACTGCAATTCCGTTTATATATTCCATTTTGTCATCCTAAATTGGTTTAGTTCAGGTTTGGATGCCTCATATACATTTGGTATACATAAGAACTATACAAACGAGAGGAGGCCATTCGGCCCATCAGGCTCGCTTGGGGAGAACTTATACCTAATAGCTCAGAGTTGTTAAAATCTTATCTAGCTCTGATTTAAAGGACCCCAAGGATTCAGCTTGCACTACGTTAT
>JAODKN010000114.1:12649407-12660201 GCA_026774425.1 Petrocephalus zakoni
TTCCTTTTTGCTCTTTTTTGTTATGCATTATTTCTCTTTCCCTGTCTTTCTCTCCCCCCCTTTTCTCCCTCTCCCCCCTTTTTTTTATTTATTTTTTTCTATATTTCGTCTGTCTCTCTCCTATTTCTCTCTCTCTCTCTCTTTTTTTTTTAACTTACTTCAGCTAACTCCCCCTGTCAGTTCCGGCTTTGTGGCATAATAACACAAAATGATTAATAAAGAGTATAGCTCATGTTACAAGAGGAGCTTAAATCCAAAGCTCCACTTGGCAAAATAAAAGTGTTGGCAAAATAAAGCATCCAGACCAACATCCTGCTTTCTTATGTTCTTATGTTTGGCACCATTATAAGCAAAATCTAGAAGAGATCTTGGAACAGATTATATGAGTATTATCTATCACTTTCTGTGTCTCAGAAGGAGAATCCATGTAATACAAACTCCACAGAAGGTTTCGTGTGCGATTTTGTGGGATTTTGAGGGTATTTTTTGCTTGTTTCACCACTTATTGACATTTCTGTGAAATTTAAATAGCTTCCTCTGAATGTTTTTTTTTCCTCTGAGTTCAATGCATGTGGTACAGTATGGTGGCTCAGTGGGTAGCACTGTTGCCTTATAAATCAAGGTTTGAGACCTGAATCCTGCCTCTGCTCTTTTTACGTGGGTTTTCCATATTCTTGCTGCGTTCCCTGGATTTTCTCCTTAAGCTCCAAGGCATAGTTATACCAATTGATGTCTCTTTATGACAGATTATCCTGTGTGTGCCTTGTGATGGACTGGCATCCCGTTCAGGGTACTATACAGAATCCTGCCCCATATGTGACCCTCTATGTCCACTATGCAGAAGACAACAATAATTATCAATGCTAATTGACCACAATGTTATTTTTGTGCTTTTGTTTTTTTAGATTCATGATGAACCAAAGATTGGATCCAAACATTACACTGGGGGAAACTCAATATTGGTATTTTCCAAATAGCTCTCAGGAATATGGCTACCCTCAGCAGAACATCACATACGTGGTATATTACCTCCACGACCCGGCTGTGGTGGCTATCTTCATCATCTCCTATCTACTCATCTTCCTGGTCTGCATGGTAGGCAACGGAGTGGTATGCTACATCGTCTTAAGAAGCAGAAACATGCGCACAGTCACCAATGTTTTCATCCTGAATCTGGCCATCAGCGATCTCCTTGTGGGAATCTTTTGCATGCCAACAACACTTGTGGATAACATCATCACTGGTGAGTACCATGGTCTCATACATGGCATGGTACAAGATAGGGAGAGAAATTGCACAGATGAGTATCTGGGTAGCTAATTAACTTTTACAATGGAACCATAAGCAGTTGGGATCTCTGTACTTTTAACCTTTAACATTTAAATAATATGTTTTGTTTCACACAGATGAAAATTATAAACTTAGGAATAAAAAAGTTAAAATGGGATTTTAAAAATGGTTAAGGGACAACATTTATTACTGAGCAGTTAATGTTGTTTGCTATGACCTGAATTACTCAGAAAAATATTTAAATAATTCATTAAAATTAGTATCTGATATTGATCTTGCATATTATGTCACTCATTGCAAGATCCTTAGTTTTGGATAATATGCTAATCTATGTCCCCATTACCCCGCTCAGTTTAGGCAGTTGGAACATGGATGATTAGATATAATCTATGTGGGTTGTCTTGCCTGAAACACAAGGCAATTACCATAAAACAAACAGAAGTTTTAAGGTCCATGACATCCTGTAGGTTGTGCCCCAAGGATACCTGCATATTTTAGAGATTAATGATACTTTTCACTGAGAATGTTAAATATACAGCTCGGGAAAAAAATAAAAGACAACAGCAAAAAATTTTATTTCACTCAATTCCTCAATTTGTGCATCTGTGAATAATATGTATATATTCATGCAAATTGCAGCTTGGCTTTACCATGCTTTATGGAACTTCAGTCCTGCTTCTAGGAGCCTGATATGAACTGTCCTAGCAGTGCACTTCACACCACTTAATGTTTCCCATTCCTTTTGAAGGTCACTTGATATCATCCTCTGATTCATGAGAAAATGTTGGATAAGAAATCTCTGGCATTAGAAAATCACTTCCTCCTTTTACCTGGCTAGTTTCTGGTCAGTGCCAGTGTGTCCTGCTTCACCTTGTTCTTGTGTACTGCTGTCTTAGAAACTCTGAGCCTGGAAGCAGCCTGCTGCTCGACATAGGCTTCTGCCAGCAGAACCAGGATTAAACCATAGATATTTTTGTTTAAATATAGAGTGATCTCTTAATTTTTTCCTGAGCTGTATACTGAATACATCCACAGGTATGTGTTTTATAGCTTTGTAATATTTTAGCATAGTTGAATAGTGAGAAAGGAAGTCTTGGTGGGCTACACTGTTACCTCACATCCTCCAGGGTTTTCTCCTTGTGCTCGGCAGGTTTCCTTGGGGTATTCAGGAGCTCTGGTTCCTCCTGCAGTCCAAATACATGCATTAAGGCTATAAATTGGATGGATGTCATCAGGAAGTTTGGGAAATTTTCCTGTGGGCTGGTCTAATGAGGATCATAAAGGCCCCCTCCCCTCACTGAACGGTGGCAAAGTATACCAGGGGGGACAGTCCCCCCCCACCATCCATCCAACCCTCCCTCCCCCGGCAGCAAAATATCAAACTGGGGCCATTTGATAGCAAATTCATAAATTGATTTTTGTTGTCAGTCTGCCTCAGGATGGATGGATGGATGGATGGAACATGTAGAAGTAATTTAAGAATACCTCCAAATAATTCACCTATGATGCTAATTGTGAATCAGACTGTAGTTCAGAGGTAGATGTACCTAGATTCACATGAACTAATTTCCATCAATAAAACTGAATTAATTTAAAAAATATTGTGATGATGTTATTGGTATTTATTATTATCATTATTGTTGTTGTTATTGTTGTTATTAAGAAGAAGAATATTATGATTCCTTTTTCTGCTGAAATTTACTTAAAATAGTCTGCTCTTTGACAGGATGGCCATTTGGAAGTCTTGTGTGCAAAATGAGTGGGATGGTCCAAGGAATATCGGTGTCAGCTTCGGTGTTTACACTGGTCGCCATTGCTGTTGACAGGTCAAATCCTTTATATCAATAAACTTAAACCTTTGTTCTTGCTTGAAAAGTGCCCACATTCCATGTGCCATGTTTCTTTTAACTTCTCAGAAAATGAAATACATATTAAATCTTAAACCTTATCGAACATATTTCAGCTAAAGGTAAAAGGAAGTGTTATATATAAATAATAAATAGAATATATATAATTATTCTTCTATTACCTTGGTCAAATAGTGAAATGTACTTTTCCCCTCGTTTCAGGTTCCGATGCATTGTTTACCCTTTCAAGCAAAAACTGACAATATCAACTTCAACACTAATAATTGTGATTATATGGTTTCTAGCACTTTCCATTATGTGCCCATCGGGTGTCATGCTGCAAGTCACCAAGGAACAGAATGTGCGTGTTCTTCTAGGGAACGGCAACGAGACAAGCCCTTTCTACTGGTGCAGGGAAAACTGGCCCAACCAAGGAAGAAAGATTTACACCACTGTCCTCTTTGCCAGCATTTACCTGACACCGCTGATTCTGATCGTAATTATGTACGCTCGGATTGGTGTTACATTGTTTAAAACAGGCATGCCAGCGGAAGGAACTCGTGGTCATCAAACCCGGCAGATAGTCTCAAAGAAGAAGAAAAGAGTCATCAAGATGTTGCTCATCGTAGCCCTGCTTTTCATCCTGTCCTGGCTGCCCCTCTGGACTCTAATGATGCTGAGTGATTACGCCAGCCTGACCGAGAATCAGTACAGAGTGATAAACATTTACATCTATCCATTCGCACACTGGCTTGCCTTCTTCAACAGCAGCATCAACCCCATCATCTACGGCTTCTTCAACGAGAATTTCCGAAAGGGATTTCAGGCAGCTTTCAAGTTACAGCTGTGCTCGGCCGGCATGGGCCGTAAGCAGACCTACTCGCACAGGGTTCATGGGAATTCCGTTCTTCCCACCAACCTGCGTGTGTCCAAAGGGCTCACTCCTCTCAGCGTTAACTGTGAGGAGAACAACCGCTCCACAGTAAGCTCCAACCTGAACGACCAGGACCTAATAATGGAAGACCTAGAAAAGGTATTTCACTACACAATATGGTCAGTTCCCTACACTATATTGAATAAATGAATGTTAGCAGCCACCAGGATGATGCAACGGGAGCCATTCTGCACCAGTACACTCACCACACAATAGCTAAGCTGGTGAAAGGGCAGGAGAGAATTTACCATTTAGATACAGGAAATGATTAAGAGGCCAGATTTCAATGGGCTACAGTGGCCAATTTTAACCAGGACATTAGAATACCAATGCCCAGGGAACTTTCATGACCTTAGGGAGTCAAGACCTTGGTTTTATATTTCATCTGAAGGATAGTGCCATTTTTACAGCACAGCATCCCCATCACTGCACTGAGATCCACACAGAGCACAGGATGGGGTAACCTACACTAACTACCCTACACTAACACCTCTTTCAGCAGCAACCCAGCTTTCCTCACTGATTTCTCATCCAAGTACTGGCCAGGTCTAAACTTTCTTAGCTTCAAATGGAGTACCTAATCCAATCTGCATGTGGTACTGTATGGCTGCTGCCACATGGCACAGTGATTTAAAGTTTAAGTTTACCTGTACTCTTAATGGTCTCAATTAGTTTGCCAGCAATAATTATCCCAGCAATTACATCAAAGCTTGTGTTTAAAAATGTTCTTGTGATCATTCTTTCATGTCCACGTCATCCCTTCACAGGGCACTTCAGAGGTGGCTAATGTGATATGCTGAACTGCCTGGACTAATTTTGTTCCCTTGCATGTTCAGATGTATACCCCCAGGCAGGCTGACAGTCATACCCAACAGTGATGAGGTCCATCTAATGGATTCTTTCAGGTACAGTACTTGTCATCATCGAAAACTGGGGGTTTTTGGAATTTTTGGCAGGCGTACCTTTAGCATGCAGAAGTTAGTTGACTAATCTTTTTTCATAGATGGTAGGGAAGCAGGGATAAAGCAGATGGTAGAGAAGAAAGGAAACATATGTGTGTCACCCATTTATCGATTGCTTGCTGTTTTTAAGGATGGAAATGGAATTAGCTAGTGAGTGTTGTGCTCTTTTGAGAGCAGAGGTTGGGAACAGGAGAGTTATCTGGTATGCTGATTCGCTAACTCAAAAATGCAGCTGGAAAGTTATTGTACATTTCAAGTTTGTATCTTCTTCATCTTTCAGGCAGACAGAAGCATGATACCAGTTCACCCAAATGATTGAATAGTAGGAAACAGGTATATAACTTTTTATACTTGACTACCCCATAGCAAATTAATTTGGGGTGGGAAATTTACTCATTATAAATATGGAAAGTATTCTTTACACTTTCTTTAATGAATCTGAAGAAATTTGGAAAAAAATGAAAAACAATTCAGTAGCATATAATTAAGTTATTTCAATCTTAAAACCATCAAACATGAAAATATTAGTTTCCAGCACATGTGCTCACTGACTGTTTCATTACTAATTCTTTGGTGTTTGATGCTATGTGTTAGCTATCTATCCACATGCATGCTTCACTCTATTGTGTAACCAAGTGAATACGGTTTAGGGGCTCATTCCCTGACAATGGGATCTAAATGTACAGCCCTCTTGTTCAGGTCACGCAGTTTTTTGATGTCTGCCCTCTCAGCCACTGATGACTCATATTTAAAGAACGCTGCTTAAACTCATTACTCTTACTGTTGATGGTCATAGAGTGAGACGTGTGAGACATGGAACAATTTGATCAGTCTCTTGATAGGGTTTATTTTACTGTCAGCCCTAATTTTATTTGTGAGGCTTATGTAGTTTCAGAAGCCCTGTCAAATGAATATACTGGCTGAAGCAGGGATCTCTGTTCAGATCTTGCTCATCAAACTCTGTGCTCTGGCTTATGTTCAGACTGCGCTCTTAATTAATTTGCTTTGATTGACCTGGCGGTCGAATGAATTGCATGATTAAAAACCTGGGGCTAGAGTACAATACCAAATATTTAAAGCAGCAGTGGATTAAAATTAACAAAGATCTGCAATGACAGTATTTTTCTCTCAAATTGCTTTTTTGTTATTTTTTCAGTCCACTGCACAATTATTCGCACATCCTGAGGAAGGGGCAATGCAGGCTATGCTTATTTTTTTGCCCCAGTGTTATTTTTATTTTCTGTCTGATATTGCTTTTTTATTTTTTTTTCAGTGTACTTTTAAGGGAACTAGCATGCTTTCTGTGGGCGCCCATTAAATGCAGATAAGCAGTGATGTAGTCAGCAACAGAGCTTTGTAACATTTATATGAATGTGTTGCCGTCGGCCTGTGGTTGAGCAGCTTGTCAGGTTACATCCGTGAGACAGGCTTCACTCTGTTGGCTTGCAGGCTTGCACCAGATAAACCGAAAGGACTGTAAAAATGATTTAGTCAGAATGTGGACATCTACACTTTTCAGTGTTCTTAAAAGAGAGGACTCACACTTTCCTGTACTATTTTATTAATCTTTAACTGAAATGCTGGGCACAATACACATCCTGTTAAGTAAAAGTTGCACGCTCTCTTTCTTCGATAAATTCTCTTAATTGCTTTAAGTCTGCCATTAAAACCAAAATTGTGTCTTTAAACCCCTAATCATCTGCTTGTCATTCCTCGTTGGAAATCTATTAAGTGGCATAAGCTTTCAACCATTAACCATCTGGAGTAAATGTGTTTAATTAGTATTTGTCCGAAGCATCAGCACAAGCAGGGATAAGAGTGAGCTGCTGCTTGCATAAATGGAGTGCAATAAAGGAGGCGTATGTAATGTCTTAAACTGCAGTTAGCATGTTAAACATTTACAATTTACAATATTTTGTATTTAAAACATTATGGCAACATTAAGGAATGTGGCCATATATGATGCAAGACAGGATTAAAAGCTGAACATGAATCAAATTTAACACCTGTTCAACTAAGTGTAAAAAACTGAGTAATAATAATAATAAATATTAACAATGTGACACAAAAACAGGATAGCTGCATGTGCCTGTACCAGTTCATCCCTCTACTCCAATGTTATGGAATTGTGACCGGACCGATTATGAACAAGGGACCCAAATGCAGAGCAAACCGGAAACCTAAACGCTAAACGGGGGTCGTCCTCAGGGATGGATGCATAGGGTCAAAAAGCCAGGGAGTCTGTCCAGGGAAGGGAAGTTGAAGGCACACAACTGGGGCTTTCGCTCTCTTTTCATTTTAACCCTTATCAAGCCAAACAAGATGAAAGAGTAAAGGTGCAAGTAAAGGCAATCAAAACTGAGTATGGGAGAAGCAAACCTCAGACAGAGCAATGAAATACAACCGGACACTGAATATGCATTGAAATTCTTTGGAGGTGGAGGTATTATCCAATACAAATATTTTGATTTCTATAAAATGAAAACCAGCATTCAGTTTTTTTTTTACTCTGAGAAATGTATTCAAATGCCTCATTTTAAATGATATGCAAACTATTGAAAGTTTTCTGCTTTACATTTTGTTGAATATCACATTATCACAATTAATAAAAAGTGTACTTTTCTTGAAGGTTACAAGTTCAAAAATTATACTGAATTGAATAGAAAATGTATTAGTTGGTTTTTAGCACTGAAATTCTGCTTTGACAGTTCATGGGACTGAATCCAAATGGCATCCTTACTTCTGACCTGATTAAATTAATGTGGTATGCCGCAGTTAACAACAAGTATTGCGTATAATGATGAGCTAGCATTCAAAATTAGGCATAAAATAGAATTGCGGGTGCATGAAATCTATTACATAATGTATAATACAATGAATTATACAAACAATCAAAACTAATTAGTCATGGAAAAATTCCCTCTCAAAACAAAACAAACTTTAATGATATCAACATCCACAGAATCCCTTCTTTAACTAAAACTATCAACCTGAACAAAGGATTTATAATTCAGACAAAACTTTGACCCCCACCTACCCAAGACCATCCTCTTTTTATTTTATAATTGCAGCTTTACGTTATTAAAAAGTGAGACGCCAACACGACCAATGGTGATTTCTCATCTGGTCAACAGGTAATAGATTTAAACTACTACAGTACATGTAAACCACATCAACTATTGATTTAACGCTTACTGTTGATATTGATTTTATTTTTAATATTTATTTATCTTCTATTAGAGTGTATGTCAAGGAAAAAAGGCATTGGAAATGGATGGATTGGGAACCTAACTGATTATGTCACTTCCCAGTGCCTCCCAGTCCTTGAAATGGGCTATAGTTAAGCAGGATCATAAAGCTGCCTTACAAAATAAACATTCTTTCCCTCTTTGTCCTTGTAACACTATTTTCAGCAAAACAAAATTTGATATTTTTTTATTGCTGAAATGCCACGTCCAAACAAGCAAGTCTCACTGCTGTCATAGCGGCTGTTTATTTAATACTTGAGCTGAAGCATAATTATATCACTGAAGAGAACACTGGGATCTGTACTTTAAAGAACTTTTTATATCGTTACATACTTTGCTTACTTACTATTGGTATTGTGTTCTCATTGTTCTTTGTTGTCTCTGTAAGTAACTAATGATGGTAGTATTCTTACTTTAGTTCTTAAGAACGCTGACCCTGTTAATTACTATACAATAGCAACAAAGCATTAACCAAAAACAGGATCAGAATGACCAGCTGCATTTGAAATGATTAGGCCATCAGGATTTTGTTTGATTAATAATACAGCATTAAAATGTCATGTTTTGAATAGAACAAAAATGTACACAGTACACTTCAGTTTATATAAAAGATGACTCAAATAAAATTTTGCAAGGAAAAAAGAGCAGGTTAGTAGTTAGTAGTTAGTAAGTTCACTTTGAATCTTTCATCTAGGTGCCAGTTTGAGAAATGCTGTGTCTTGTAATTTCAAACAAATGTACATGTACAAATGTAAATGTACATTTTGAGTCAACTCAGAATGATCAGTGTTGTTTCTGTTACAGGTTGTGTTTGACCACAGAGAAGAAAAGAAATTGAAATGAAGGTATATTTTGCCTCTTCTGGAATAATCCTAAAGGGTTAAAAAGTTCCAGTGGCTCTTGAATAATTCATGACACTCGAGAGCTAACAATGTGATTAATATCACAGTACTTCCTTTAAGACATTTCTGTGTTTGTGGATATTATGTAAATAAAAATAAATAAATCAGTGTCAAGCTTAATGTTATTGAATTGTCACATACAACCATCTATTTACAAGTGTGCTGTACTATGTGGTCAGCAAGTAATGTGTTAAAGATAAAAATTACATTAAATGCTTTATGTGCATTACTACATATTTATAAGCAGAATTATTTTTTGGTTTCATCAAATTCAGTACCAGTTTTATTACAAATGTGTTTTAAATTGTATTTGGTCATTGTATTATAAAATAATATTTTTGTACATAATTGCGTGTTTAAATACATATATTTTGTTTTTTGCTAATGCGAAAGCAAGAACTAGAGTTTATGAGCTTTGTTGTATATGTGAAAAACTGTGCACTAAATTACTTGTGGCATTTAATTACCTACCTGCATTTTAAAAAATGTAATGATATGATTTAATAGTTATAAAAGGAGTGTTACGGCTAGAGATGAAAACTGCTGAATGTAATCTCAGTGTTTATTCATTGTGTGGCAGGGGAAAGTGCATAAACTTGTCCAGAGGAATCATGTCAAAATTACCCTTTCCATATTGGTGTGCAGTGACTCAAAAGAATTTCATAAGATAAGTCTGTGTTCCATTCAGGATCAAGTCTTGTAATATAGGCATCCAAATAAAAAAAATACTGTTTTACTTCTTAATCTTTATATTATTGTCATATACATATAAAATACAATAATGAAAATACAGAAAACATTTTTCAGAGGTGTATTAAATTTTCATAATCTTTATTGAATTTAATATTAATTCAATTAATCTAATTTTATTTTTAATATTACAAAAAGAAATAAGTTTCTATACATTTTTTATGTGTAGAATTTATGGGAAATCATTTCACTCTTCAATTTGGCATAAGGAAAAATCAAAGCTAACTATCAACTTTGCAATAAACATTTTTGAATGAATGAACATTAGCATTTAACACCAAAGTTAATGTCACAGTCATTATTACTGACCTGGGGAGGCTTTCCAGAAAGGGATTGAACTTAACGAATAACAAACAAGATAATGAACGACATAAGTGAAGAACGAGTGAATTTGGGAGTGTTTCCAGAACCCTTTCATAATTCTAGAATTAAGTGAGAATGAACAAACTTATGTAGTTCTTTGTTGGCTCCAGGGTTGCCATCGGGAGGGGGATAGAAGGTATTCCTGTGCCAATCCCAATAAAAATATCACTTGCCTGGGGCCCGGATACCGGTTGCTGTTATATTGGAGTGGAGGAGCCCCGCCCCGGCACCCAGGACATTTAGGTTGGCGATATACTTCATGCAATGCAACACGCACACAACGCGGCACATACACAATAGAAGCAGCCTACCGACTATGTGAATCTATTTACACGCATAGTTTATGTGAATCTAGAGGTTTAAAGGTCATGTCCACCAGGGGGCAGTGTGAGAAAACCATCTTGGTCATCTTTGGTCATTACCAGTTCCTATTACTAATCTGGCATCGTCCATAACTAATATCAACATAACTGAAGCTGATGTTTTACAAAGCCTAGC
>JAODKN010000114.1:12668767-12679365 GCA_026774425.1 Petrocephalus zakoni
GGTGATATGGCCGACTCGTACCTTCAGTGGCCATAAAACTAGGAATGTCGGAGTGTCCATGGGTGTGTGATCCTACAAGTTGAATATCTATTCCCCTAAAAAGTGATTTGCTACAGCTGATGCCATTGATTAGACTGACATTATGTGCCAGTGGTGATGCTTTTGTAATATTTCACACTTAGGACATGCATGAAAATGGGGACATAAATAGAAGGATTAACTTTTTGATTTTCTTGTTTCACCATTGAATGATCCAAGTTGAATGCATCAGGCTATGGTCTCATTTTCTGCATGATGTGTGTGTGTGTTTTTTTTCCTTCTCCGAAACACAGTGTTTTACTTTGCTAAAGCCTGTTGGCTGTCAAGTTGAGGAGAAAAATGTGTTTTATCTTTTTTCACCATGCTTATGGCTTATCTCTCTCTTACAGAAAAAGTAACTACTAAAGAAAGTGCACAGCGTGTGGCTGACTAAAAACTACTCAAGCAAAATTATGCTTTCAGTCAGGGGCTGTCAGCAGAAGAACAAATAGCCACACCAAGTTGCTGAAGACATTTTCAGGCTTTACTGTTTCTCTGGGTGTGGATGACAACAGCATCAAGGCAACCAATGTGTTTATTTGGTCTGTGGAAAACTTTTAAATTAATGCTTAAATTTAAGAGTGAGTTCAGAATCAGACACGCAGCTCAGGATTGTGACAACGCACATGGAATTTTATGAGAAGAGTCTGGAAAACCAGCCTATTTGGAAAACCAAATAGGAGCAGAAATCTGAAGCTGCAAGTGACAGGAGCACAGGATGGCAGCATCACTGCTACAGTAAGTGTACTCAGCCACCAAAGTGGGCCACACTCTTCCAACTCAAGCTGAATATTTAGCAAGTTGTGGATTCTGAGTTCCATCAATCAAAATGTTACTGAAATATTCTTCAGAAATGTCTCACAAGGGGTTTTTATGTCCACCCGTCTTCTATCCAGGAAGCTACGAGTGCAAGGCAGGGAACGACCCAGGATAGGGCACTAACCCATTGCAAGGCACACTCACACCTATAGGCAATTTGGCAAGTCCAGTTCACCTCAGCATGTTTTTGGACTGTGGGGGAAACAGGAACCCAGAGGAAACCCTACAATGACAGAGAAGAATATGCAAACGCCACACACATGGAACCCTGGTGGAGACTTTAAGAGAAGTCCCAGAGATGAGAGGCAACAGTGCTAACCACTGCACCACTACTTGGCTTTTATGTAACAAAGTTAAAAAGTACAAATTTTTAAGTCATTATATTCAGCTCAGATATTTCAATATATGAAATTGAAATAAACAGTTGAGTAAGTATAATCCATAACTGTTACCTAAATGTCTACCTAAATCATTGCTTAAATTTTACTAATTAATTCTGAAGATCACACTTTCCTGAAAATCATAAAAAAATACACAAAAGTGCAACCCCCCCAAATCAAGTATCTATTCTCTTCTGATTCTAGGAAGAACCCCTGGAACTGTCTTCTAGCTAGGGCTGTAGCTATCGATTATTTAATTATTTTGCTAATACATTAAATGTTTTTTTACCTGTTATTTTATCAACATACCGCTTAGTTCGAAGTTTGCCGAAAAATTCTCTACCATTTTTTTAGAATGGGTCCGTATGGGAGTGTCGCTGTCGCTACCCGATCTGTACAGCTTGTCGCCACCTGCTACACATAATGCAGCATAAGCACACTGTGCGACAGCAATAATCCTCCATGTGAAACATGGTGATCACTGAGCAGTACATAGTCGTGTGGATTAAACACAGCATCGAAGCAGAGATTTTGCATCAAGGATTCTTTGTAATCACGTTATTCGAGTTACTCAATGAATCATTACAGCCCTACTTCTAGCATCTGTACCTATTTGTATATAATCATTATTTTCTGTTCCATAAAAGGCTACCAGATACCAGATATATACTGACTCAAAAGTAGTACAAGGGCTACCATGAATTGTATACATATTGAAATTTGAAAAACTGGTTCTTCACAAAAATATTTAATTTAAGTCTGTGAATGGATTTACAAAAGCATTATTGGAAATGGAACAATATAACCATCCACAGAAAGGCTGACAGTATAATTATTTTATTATTTTTATTACATTAAAACCTTTACACATACTGAAAACTAGGAATTTCTAACAAACTCCTTTAGTGTGGTGGCATAATCTTACCAAGAATTTGCATTTTTTAGAATGTTTATTCTGCTGCAGCTACACTAATGTGTAAATAATGCATGGATATTTGTTTGGATATTTTTTCATTTGGTTTGATATCAAAAAACCTGAACTGGTAACCATTTATTAGGCATGTGACCAAATAAATTTCTTCATTGCATTTTAATGTAAATATCATTTATATTAGCCTCATACCTCCAGGTTGGGGGCCTGCATACTTCCTTTAAGGTTCTTCCTGAAGCCCAGAACACCCAGTGACTCAGTGCCTCTGAGTAGCCCAAAGTGTATGATGTATGTTTATGTGTGAGTGCAGGTGAGTTATGTGTGAGTGCAGGTGAGTGCAGGGTGCCCCTGCCTTTTGTTTACTGCATGGACGATGCACAAGGAGCTGATTAAAAATCCCAAGGCCTCTTCTTTAAATAATGCAGCCAAACAGACCAGCAACCACTGATAATAAAAAGAGAAAAAAATCCCTTTGAACTGACACTCCACTCCCTCTGTTACCTTATCTTTTGAAACACATAGTGCTAATTAGCACAGGATGGAAACACAAGCGAAACCCACTGAGTGCTAAGCTAATTACTGCTTTCCTCATCAAAGTCCTTATTGCAATATATGAACTACCCTGAATAAGTCACACTTAAACTTGGATGTCTTCACCATTAACTCAGCCTTTAGAAGCTATAATTCATGAAAAGAGAATGGTTAATAATACTCAATTTGAGAACTATAAATCCAACTTGGAAACCTGCAATGAACATGCATGAAGATGGGGACATTAATGGGAAGATTGGACATTTTGATTATCCTGCTTCACAAGTAAAAAGTCCTAGCTGAATATATTACAAGGATCACATTTGTTCTCTTTTCCAGGTTTTCACATTTAAGGCAAAGAAGACAACTTATTTTTTTCATGTATTAATTTTAACATTTACATATGCTTATAAGACCGCAATGAGTATGCTGGCTAAGCTAACCTCATAGCATTTTAAGAATATGCAGGAGCATCCAAGGGGCACACTATATCTGCAAAACCAACTGAGGGGGATCCCCTGAAAATCCCCCAACCCCTCGGACTGGAAAAATCTCAAGACACCCATCATTTCTAGATTTCTAGTTATGCCACCGAGGGAGAAAATATGTACTGTTTCCTTGAGTAAAGTTCATCTTCATTTCTTAATTGGCTAGGTAAATCACAAACTTATAAAATGTCAAAAACAACGACATTGAAATAAAAATTATTGGTTGAGCAATGATTTGATGCAATGCTGGTTTAATACTTCTGGCTGACTAACTGTACTGGTATAAACTTTTCACAGAGAACATATAGATGAAAGATTTAAATTCTTCATTGCTCAGTTAAAATAATGTGATTTGATTTTAAATACAACTTTGGATTTAACAAAATAATATGCAAGGCACTTCCTGCATCTAATAGACTTCTGCCTCACAGAGAATTTGTAAATAATGAATCCACTTTGTTTCCGCATTGTTTCAAACACAAATACAGCCTAAAGAGTGTAAGGGGAATTTTTTTTAAAAACTTTCTATTCTGTATAGCTATGTTGAGTAATGTTTTGGATTCAGCAGGTTTTTCTACTCAAGTCTCCCTCCATCCATCTATTCTTCCGTCTACCTTCCAGCCTCTTATCCAGTAAAACACAGCTCAAATATTTATGCAATGTGTATTACATCTATTTTAAATCAAGATCAACATATTTTTATGATGAGTCTAATGGTATTTTTTATGTCAGTAACATTAAAGCACTTCCTAAACATAATAGGAAGAAGGAGTAGAAGAAACCTAGAGTACATTTGTTCATTTATAAAGTTCTTACAAAAATTTAAGTGAAATTTTGTATGTTTTGACCTTGCACTGGCATGGCAAATTTTAAAGTAATTGGCCTCAATCTCATTTTATCTATTTATAGCACAGTAGTAAAACAGATGCATTTTATTACTTTTCTTTTGCTTATCGAGTTGCCTGCATAATTTATAATTCATTGTTTGATGCAAATTGTTTACATATTGAAATATTATATAGCTTCCTGCTGGTCAGTATCATCCGTTAAAGACTGTTAAACTTTTCCTACCATTTGTTAGTCCCCTCTAGATCTTGATGGAGTCCCATTAACTAAAGTACAAGAATCACTTGTTTGTTACAGACATTTCCCAGTACTCGATTTTTAAAAATATATGATGGTGCAAGCAGTCAAATCTGAACTTTACTTCCCAGAACAGTAAGTTGTATCTTTGACCTCCTGACTGGATGGACATAAAGTGATATGCATACACTTGAACTGCACAATTGACAGGTGGACTAAATACTGTAGAGCCACAAATGAAGAAACTCATAATGAATTAGAGAGAACCAAAAGACCACTGAAGCACTTCAGCTGTCATTATTGCCTAATTAATTTCATACCCCATGATACAGTTTTGAATACAAAAGGGTATTGTACCCATCTGAATCTGATTCCATTTAGTTCAAATGCTCCGTGGTGCCAAGTGATACATTGGAAAACTATATAATGCCTGAGCTCAAACAATCAAAACTTATATATAACTCCTAATGAAGTAAAATGACATATTTTTAATGAGGCAAACACACAATAACAATTGAGCATTCAGAACCATATCTGATAATTTGTTGCCCTGAATTTAATTATTTTTTAAAACTGTATGAACTAACTTTCTGCAAATTACTTATTGAATGTATTGCAATGAAATGCAACAGTACAAATTGTACAATTTGAGTTCCTACTTGTTTGAGAAAGACCAAATAGATTTTGTGGAAGACCTGTTTTTAAAGTATAGCTAGCAAAATAAAATTATACCCAGTTGTGTTTTACGTCAGTTATATATCTGAGAACTGCATGTCAAGTGTATGACACTGTAACTTGGCTTAAATACACTTTTAAATAAAATTTTCTGAAATATATATTATAACGGTACAATTCAAGTTTACATAAAACACTAACACTGAAAAAGAGAAAAATAATAGCTGGTTTTGGAAATTTTGTAGGAATATCTGGAGGGATGGATTTTAATTATTAAATAGACATAACAATAATATCCTGAATACATTAAGTATTTGAAAAATGACATCTATTTAGTCAGCCAGTAATATTAACATGCAGCTTTCAGTCTGATATTGTGAGTTCAAAATCAAGGGTGAACAGAAGCTTTTGAAATACAAGCAGCGAACATGTATTGATCCTAGAACAGACGCAAAGCTTTGATTGCTTGTCATACTATTATTAACAAAGAGACAGGAATGCCACATGTGGTTAGTGCTTATTGTAAAATCAATACATGTTCAATTGCTGTCTTCACTTTTTATTTTCCACTTTTTCCTTTAAAAACATCACTTTCACCTGTGATTATCCAGTGCGTTAAAAACTTATATACACAACTTAAGTGAGAGCTGAAATCAGACATTGTCATTTATATGAAACTGTTCAATTATTCGTATCTCCCACTGTCAGCGGCCTGATTAAAACATATAACAGCAATGAGTTCCTAGCAATTTCTCTTCCATGTTAATGATTCCTTATGAAAAATTGTAACAACTATAAATATACTGAATTTGTTACTACTAATGTTCCCATTAACTGATTTTAATTGTATTTATTACTTTATAATTTTATGACGTTTGGAGATATTTTAGTCATATACTAGCCCAAATGTTATTCCATAAGAAGTACATTGTGTAGGAAAGAATGACTCCTGCAGTGTAATCAGCCCCCCGTTCAGTGTTACACTGAAAATTATGTACTTACGGTATGTCACAGTAGGCCTTTCTATTTCAGTGTTTGGTACTTGGAAATGTATAACTCTTATCGTTCGGTGAACACGATTTCATTGTAATCAGAAAATGTCCCAGCAAATCAGGGACAATGTGCGTTTATTTTGTGTTTCTGGGTATCATTTATTTAGTGAGGGTGGCATGGTGGCTATGCAGGTGGCACTGACGGATTGAGAGTTTAAATTCTTCCTCTTCTGTGTACTGTATGTGAGCTTGCATGGGCTACACAGGGTTCCTCATGGTATTCTGGTTTCCTCTCACAGTCTAAAGAAATGAAGCTAGGCTAACTGGCATTTCTAAATTGAATGTTTAATTCCAGGATTCTTCATCTCTGGTTTTAAACTGTTAGAGGGATCAAATGTGTGCATTCTGTTGCTCAGTGCTGTAGAGAACTGGAGCACTGGGGGGGGGGCATGGATACCCTGGAAGATTCAGGGGCCCTGGTAATTTATAAGGGTCCCAAATCTACTGTTGGTGTCCCTGAGCCCTGCAAAATCAACCTAGGGGTTCCAAGCCCTCGGCAAATACCAGCTACAGTGTAACCTATATTTCTTTAGACTGAAAGTGCCTACCCAAGCGTGGGGGCCAGTGTGACATTTTTTCAGGGGTCGTCTTTGGTCTGGAAGGTCATATTCTTGAATTCCAGCAGAGAATCATATCACATCACAAGTGAGTGTGCCAGGAGTGCTGGATGCTGGCTGATATTACTTTATTCACTTGTATGTCACATTCATGTAGCATCTTAATGAAATCTGAATCAATCTGAATAAGAAGAAATACAAGTGTTTTATGGACATAAATGAACATGCATGACCAGAAGTGTATAAAAGCATGATGAATATTAGCTGGACCCAAAGCTAATATGCTAATATGATGGTCTTCTTTCAAAATTAGTGGTTACATGACGTAGGATGAATTTGAAATTACAGAAACAGATCTTCCATTTTTGTCATGATGTATGAGATCTAAAGCCTAAAGAGCATTCAATTTGACAGGTGCACTATATATAATTATACTATATATAATATCATATCACAGCTGTGATTCTGCACAGATAAAATATGACTGCTATGCTGGAAGAAAAAAAAACTATGGCATTAACTCATGATTCTGACAGTTTTAGCCAAAATGACTTGGAATAGCAGGATGGATTGAACATTTTATGCGTTCTCCCTGGAACTTGAACCCATGACTTTTGCACCTTGCTGAGCCACAGGAGCTCCATGGAGTTGTTGTGTTTTTAGTTTTAAAAAATGCATAGATAATGCACAGGTAGTCAGGCTGAAACACAATGAATGAATGAAAAAGGATGAAAAGCAGAATTAAAAGCACACACATTCCCTCAAGTGGCTTAACTTAAGATAAATGACATAACAATGGCACCTGATGCTGACAGCGTAACTGTGCTAATGCTTTTGGACCTTAATGCAGCCTTTTACATGGCTGACTATTTGGCCCTATTACAAAGACATAAATTTGATGTTGGGTGGTGTGGAAGGGTGTTGAAGTGGTTTAAATCATATTTTACTAATCATTATCAATACTGTATGTTCATTTAGCTAATTGCCTCAAGTAAAGACCTGGATGACTGAAAGTTATTTTTTGGAGGAAAGTCCATCAGTAGGAATGCTGTAATCTCTGCATTCCACTACAAAAGACTGGACTTTCCCCTCAGCAGCTCAGCCCATAACCTAGGTGTCATCTTAGATACAAGCCTCTCATTCAGATTGCATGTGGATGCAGTATCGAAGGTGTGCTTCCTATAGCTACGCAACATGGCCAGAGTACGAAGATCACATACTATTCAGTACACTGAGAAATGGGTTTATGCCTTTATATACAGTAGGCTATATTACTGTACTGTTCTGTTATCGGGGAGCATACACAGCACAATAAACTCCTTGCAGCGTATTCAAAATGCAGCAGCTCAAAATGTCACCAGGAGCAGAAAGTTTAAACCCCCCTGCTCTTAATTCCCTACACTACTTTCCAGTTACTGTAGGTTCAGCACCTTCCTACCCAACAGAATTCCTTACACTACTTTCCAGTTACTGTAGGTTCAGCACCTTCCTACCCAACAGAATTTCTTCAAGTTTACAAGTCACGTTGTCCACTCAGATCACATAATGCAGGTGTCCTTGTCATTCCGCATAAATAGGCCGTATTGGCAGTAAAGCATTCTGTTACAGGGAACCTACATTGAGGAACAGTTTGCCAGCCTATGTTCAGATTGCTGAATCGGTTTCAGTTTTTAAATCTCGACCTGTTACTTCAGTTTAGCTTATCCACAACCTAACACATAACACACGGTAACTATGGCCGCTGGTGCTGCTGTACATGCCATTTTTTTTTACCTACTATGCTTGTCCATTAGTGTGTCAATGCATGTTCTGACCATCCATGCTCTCTGCCTTCCCACATGTCCGGATGGTGCCCAGGGTGGGATGGAGAGACATATTACTTGATGCTAATGATTAGAGGTGATAGTAATTAATGAATTTCTCACTATAAATACATAGGAATAGACAGAGCACTTCAAAAGCAGCCTTGAACTTGGAATGATGTCATCAGTTTATGTCTGTATTAATTATCTGTCAACAGTCCTTTTTCACACATAACAATGCCATTGGTTCCATCCATCCATTCCTCCTCAATACTATATACAAATAATAAAAAAATAAATAAAAAGCAATTCAATGACTATCAGTGTACATACACCCCAGGGTTGCCGATCCCACCTCTGTACTGTGAGTGTTTGAAGTTTGTATACATCTTCTCACCCTGTTTCTTCAATCCAAAGATATGCAGCTATTTGGCATCTCTTAATCGCCCACAGTATGTGGTATGTGTGTGCCCTGTGATGGACTGGCATCATATCCAGGATGTACCCCTCTAGACATCCCAGAGGGGTGCAGCCAGGGTTAGGTTCTAAGTACACCTGTGACATTGGAAAAAAAGGATGCACATGCAAATATGTATTACTGTACAAATCCATTGGATCACCTGCTGCTGCTCCCTTTCCATTATGTCTCCTCCTTTTTTGTTAGGCCTATGTGTGCCCTGGAGTGCCCTGGTGCGTGAAAACAACTCAAAATTGTTTCCACTCCAGTTTTGGATATCCCTGAGCAGGATATTAAGGCTCAGGCATGGCTGGAAGGGCATCCGGTATAGGCCGGCTAGAAGTGACATCCCTGCTATCTGCTGATGTTGTGATGATGTGCTTTTAGCAGCATCTGACCAGGACCTCACAGTCTTGAACATTTTGATTCCTGGTGTAAATTGGCAGGGATGAGAAATTGCCCCCCCAAAATCCATGCCCAAAAACATTTGGATCTTGACAGTAAGAGGGAACTTAAAATGGGTTTTCTGTAATGGTTGGGTTTTACTTGTGAGTAATGACTAAAAGAACACGGTAACGAGTACAAGCGATTGAAACGAGTTTCCTCTGCAGGGTTGCTGTACACACATATTTCACAAGGTGAGGAGTTCAACACCCAGAGAAACCTTAATTACAGTCACTGTTCCTTTGGATTGAGAGGAATTGAGGGAATGTCTGTTATTTCAGGCACTGGCTTTCTTTTACAGGACATATGAAAAATAAGCATGAAAAAAGAACGAAAAAGCCATTGAGGAGTCTACTGCAAGAGGCAGTAACAAGGAGGACTTACTAAAGACACAGCAAGCCATGTCATTAAAACATCTCCAAGTTAATAATATACATTTCTGCTTATTCAACTAGTAAATATTTCTAGTTACCATAAGTGCGGAATTTTATGCTTTTGTGCATCTAATCTTACCTGTTCATTTTTGTGATCACTGTTCCCCTTTACAAAGGCTAGAGGACATTTTTGTTTATTTTGTAGTCTTGTATTTTCTTGATAACAAAATGTATATTTACAAGTTTCATCCACCCTGGCTTGTCCCCAAAAATGCCAAAGTAAATGCTTTCTTAAACAAATGCTTTTCTTTTTGTTCTGGCAGAGCTTGCTATTCAATTACTTCATGAAAATACGCAGTAGCTCAAGAAGGATGACCGTAAATGTGACTGCAGATAGAGTACATTTAAGCAATCAATATTCTTTTATATGATTTATGATTCTTTATATAATGGTACACAGGAACGGCCCGTGGCATAGGTAATACTGTTATAGGCAAAAAAAAAGTGTAACATTCCACTCAGGGTGGCTGAATAGGGCGGCAACTTCTCAGGGGCCACCCACTTACCAGCCAAGTTCACTTTGTCTCAGAGAAAAGGCGGTAGAGATGCTCGCCTAGGGCGCCGCATCGGCCAGGACCGGTACTGATAAGAACATAAGAACATAAGAACTATACAAACGAGAGGAGGCCATTCGGCCCATCAAGCTCGCTTGGGGACTTAACTAATAGCTCAGAGTTGTTAAAATCTTATCTAGCTCTGATTTAAAGGAACCTAAGCTTGCACTACGTTATCAGGAAGACTATTCCATACTCTAACTACCCGCTGTGTAAAGAAGTGCTTCCTTAAATCTAGTTTAAAATGTTCTCCCGCTAATTTCCACCTATGGCCACGAGTTCTTGCATTTGAACTAATGCTGAAGTAACTATT
>JAODKN010000114.1:12682527-12697472 GCA_026774425.1 Petrocephalus zakoni
AGATTCACTGAATAAGTGCATGGAACAAATCATGAAATGGATGTGCCAGAATTTTCTGCAACTGAACACTGAAAAAACGGAAATAATTGTTTTTGGCCCAAGAAACAGGAAGACTGAAAGTCATTGCCCACCTTGAATCCATGACACTAAAACCTACAAATCAAGCAGAAATCTTGATGCAGACTCAGACCTTAACTTCGACAGTCATATCAAGTCAATCACAAAATCAGCCTACTACCACCTTAAAAATATAGAACGGATTAAAGGATTTCTGTCCAAACAAAATACAGAAAAGCTTGTTCATGCATTTATCTTTAGCAGGTTGGACTATTGCAATGGTGTCTTCACAGGTCTTTGTAAAAAATCAATCAGACAATCATCCAGAATGCTGCCGCGAGAGTCCTCACTAAGACCAAAAAAATTAAGCATATTACACCTGTGATGCTCCGGAGGACAGAGGAGGTCGGACCCAGGTGTGCAGGAGTACGGGGGTTTTATTCAGGAATGGCTCGCTTAACGAGCCGAGAAGGAGAGAGCAGGAGCGTAGTCGGGGACGGAGCGAGAGGTCGGAAGCCAGGGGGGTCAGTCCTACGGGCAGGCACGGGACGTGGAGACAAGAGGAAGGGGAGACGAGACGGCCGGGGACTGGCAGGGAAGGCACTCGGGGAAGATCAGGAACGAGGAGGGTTCTAAGGGAGGAAGGCAAACAGGGTAAGGTGAGTACACGAGGCGGACAGACGAGGCGAGGGAGTAGGGCAGCACAGGAGACAAAAGAACGCTTGGTAATGCATGTAATCATGGCAATACTTCGCGAGGACGTATCGGACGCTCCTACGTTATAAAGCGTCCGTAATCACTTGGGATCGGGTACACCCGCTGGGTTCCGCCCCGGGGGCGTGACAACACCCATCCTAAAATCACCGCACTGGCTTCCTGTGCATCTCAGGATTGACAATAAGGTGTGATTACTTGTGTACAAAACACAAAATGGTCTTGGGCCTAAATGCATTTCTGATCTATTAGAATGCTATGAAGCATCCAGATCCCTTAGGTCATCTGGGAAAGGCCTGTTCAGTGTTCCCAGAATCAAGACCAAGCAGGGTGAAGCAGCGTTCAGTTTCTATGCTCCCCGTCTGTGGAACCAGCTTTCTGAAGACCTGAGGTCTGCTGCTACTGTCAGCTTGTTTAAGTCATTATGCTGCAGCTTTTCAATAAATTAAATTGGTTTAGTCATATTCTGTCATTAAAAACATAACTTCTTTTCAGTTACCTATTGATTTGTCTGTTTTGGCTTTTTATTACTACTATCTATTTGTTCATTTTAATCAATTTATTTTTATTATTTCCTTTTCCTTATCTTTTAAATGTGATTTTGATGTTTTTATTTGAATGTATTCCTGTCTTTGTAAAGCACTTTGAAATGCCTTGTGTCTGAATTATGATATATAAATAAACTTGCCTTGCCTATGCAACCCCCCCCCCCCACACACACACACACACACATGTATACACACACACTGTATGTATATAAGAGTATGAGAGGGGAAGTGAAGAGCAGTGAGACTCCTTGACTCAGCAGTCTGCCACTCCCACAACAGCCTTGCTCTACCTTGCTCTGCCTCCCTAGCAGCTTGACCTCACCTGACTCTCATTTACTCAGTTATTTCATGGCTGCATTTCACAGAGTGTCCAGATCTTTGTGTGACTGTGTGCGCAGTCTGTGGGGTTCTTTAGCTTTCCTTGTTTGGTTGATGTTTGTATTTGTTTTCTCAGGTACTGTAAATATATCATAAACCTTCAGATGTTTGCGGCTATTCTTTTTGTCCTCAAATTCCCTGTGCTTGTCACAGAGACTTTGCAGTTAAACAGTGGATGGACGCGACAGGCTCAGTGTAATTTGTCAGCAGGGTCAGCTTTTACGATAAAATTCAGCAGAAAACTGTGGCTGGGGATTTAGCCCAGCTCTGCTCTCACTCCTCCATAGCCCTTCAGCACCCAGCCCTAGCTCCGTCTTCCTTGTGTGAGTGCCTTCAAGCTTTTCTGGAGTATTATAATGGTTCCCTGGATGCTTGTTGGGGATTCCTCCTGCAGTGTTCCAACTGCTTCACTCAGGTGGGAGCCCATTACCACTCTGATGCCTCCAAGCTTGCTTTCATCATCTCACTGTTGGAGTGGGATAAAACAGCGTGGGAACAGCAAGGTGAGGAAAGAGATCTTACACTTCATTCACTGATCTCTTTCAGGCAGTTTTCCAACATCCAGCAGAGGGACGGAATGGCTGGAGAGCAGCTGCTAAAGTTCACTCAAGGCAATAGATTGGCTATAGATTCTGGTTTTCATGTTATACCCTGGCAGCCAATAGTGAGTGGAATGAACAGTCCCTCAGTGCAGTCTTCCAACGTGAGCTATGGCAGTATCACCTGATCTCCATATTTCACTAGTCCCAAGTATCTTCTTAAGGTCCTGGGGGGGTGTAGGTGACGGCACACAAGCTAGAGGTGGTAATGGAATTAGGCAAGGAACTGCAGCACCCCTAACACAGCTTCTCAAAGTTTATCCTCAAAAGGTTCCCGGTCACCTACTGCTGAGAGGGCATTCAAGGATCTCAAATCTCATTTTAGAATGATGTCAATGATAAAACATTCCAGCTTCCTAAGCTTACAGGCCAGAACCACCTGGATGAAAAACAACTTTTTTGTCTCGGGCTGTACAAATCCACAACACTGCCTTCAAACAGTAATTTATATAGCGTCTTTATTCAATATATGATTGAGTGTGAATAATGATCAGATCAGATGCTTTTTCTAGTTTTATATATTTTTTTACTTATCTTTACCTAATCACAAACTGCACAGTGGCCTTAGAGAAATTACATTTTATGGTAGCCATGTGGGGCATGGGACATAAATGTCTGTGCACCAGTATCCTAATGTGGTGACATAAGAATAAACAATCTTGAATATTGAATACCTCAGTCCGCTGCTTTCTTTTGTAGTCAAGGCGTACACCTCAGCAGAAGGGGGCCATCATGTCATAGAAATATTCCCAAATTATATACCAGTGTTTTCCTCTCAAAATATCCCCTCCTGAAAGGCGATATGAAGTAGGGGACAGATAGCTGTTAGCTGAAAATTAGCACTGGAAAAGTGGCATCGCTGGCTCAGGGGAGTTCAGTATCACCGTTCATGCATCACTCAAATCTAGAGTACATACATCAGTCTCAGCAACTCAATCCCTGTTAGGCTATGTTGGGCCCAGAAATTCATTGGCTTCCCGTTTGCAATTTCATGCAATATAAAAACATGACAGCTGATCATTTGTCTAAAAGAGGGAGACCTGTTACTCTGGAAATCCCAGTTAAAAAAATCTTGCCAGTAAATAAACGATTTTGTAGCAGTGAGAAGGTCTGTGCTTCAGTGAGTAAGACAAAGTAAACGTGGCGATATGATGGTACATGCACAGCCTTCCTGGTGCCCACAAGAAATTAATATATATTTACTGCCCTCAGCCTGAAGATGCCTGCATAAATAGGGAAAAATTAATTTTAAAAAAATTAGTGGTGCTTCCTGCAAATGCTGAAAACAGCACTGTACTGACACCTTTGAGGGACATGGTAAGGCACCATGACCGGGTCCATCCAGTGGATGCATTTAAGATGCCTGCTCTGATCTGTAGTCTGGGAACCTCTGATTCTACCGTCTCAAGATCTGAGAGCTGAGTGAGGATTTTCTGGACAGCGGGAAACTGGTATGTGTGTTCAACTATTCTGAGTCAGTGTTGTGCATCGTCCAACTTGCGAGTGGGGAGTAAGATGCTGAGAAATCTGGCAGGTATCGAACGATGCTGTCAGCGGTGACGGGGAGATTTTGAACCATAACATTATGCCTATATTGAAACGGAACAATGAGTATGATAGCTGCTGGAGCATTTGTTTCTCAGACTGTGGAAATTCTGGTAACCACTGACATCATTTCCCGATGGTAGCAGGTTATTTGACTGCTTATTGAAGGATGTGGAATATGTAGCAGTCATTCTTATACTTTTCAGTCAAAATATTCACTTAAATCTCCCACCAAAATCCAGAATTATAGAAAAGATAATTGATTTTGACCATATGCCCTTTAGCTTATATTACATATACTTGATTATTTTTCTTTAAAAGACTATGTTGTGCAGTTTTGTAGATCTTGGGACTTGGGAATTTTTATCTACTTTCTATGACTTTATGATGGTTAGCGTCAGTGGCAAAAGCAAAAGTGAGTTATGTGATGATTTGCATGTTTTTACCTGAGACATACATTCTTTGTAAAAAGTAGTACAACTCATATACAATCCCTGTGTTTCTCTCGGGCGTGGCTCTAAACCAGCCACTCCTGAGCCTGTTAGACTGACCTCTCGTCCTGCCATCTTGTTGATCACTGACTACTGCCTGGTGTTCGTTCCTCTCATTACCCCTGTATTTAAGTGCTCCCTAATCCAGTGAGCGTTAGTCCAGTCATTGTTGCTTGCCGTGTCTTTCCGTCCTTGGTGCTTCCGAAATAAGCTTCCACTATGGGGGGTTGCCCTGGTACACACTGCCTTGTGGGTCGTTACTCCTCTGCGTGGGCATACAGTAAGACGTTTATTACTGCATACAATTTATGTAATTTTTGAAAAGCATCGTATTGTCATATATTGTAAATCAAATATTTATTTTGATGCCAATTATCTATTAGGAATTTCTTTTCATGTTACAGTAAGTGTCACGTTGCGAGGGACAAGGGGCAGACATTCAGGAAAACAGGGGCTTTATTGGCACAACAGGAGTAGGGAAACTGGAGGGGTCAAAATGGAAATACTTATTCTGGGACAGGCACTGGAAACATGAAGACTATCGTTAATGACCAGACTGGGGAACACAGGACCGGAAATCACATATATACTGGTCTAACAAGGGAGATAACTAGAGGAAGCACGGTGTGACTAACACAAGGGTTAGGAATGAGAGGCAAGTCGAATGGGTAACAGGGATAGCTTGTTAGGGTCACGCTAGGGAGGAGACAGAAAGGTGATGTCGACGTGGCAAGCAGTATGTGACATTAAGCATTCAGTATTCTATAAACAATCATTTTCAAACCATGTGCTTGTAACTCGTAGTTAACCAAATATCAGAAATATAAGAGGGTATAAGATAGGGGCTATGGTTGTTTGTCTTATGTTGTCTTATAATCGCTTGCTTCTCTATATGAATAAAAAGGAAAAGAAAAATACAGGGTATGCTTCTGAGTTTTCCTTAATTGCTTACCCAGGACACGGTTGCAGGGAACCTGAAGCCAATCCCAGGAAACACAAGAGGCAGGGGACACACACATGCTGTGGGCAATTTAGAGATACAAATTAACCTAATCATATCGTTTATGACTCTGGGAGGAGACCTGTCCCTCCACATGAGGGTATGCCAACTCCTATTGTCAGGGAAAGAAATCAAACCCATAAACCTGTGAATGAGAGATTTCAGTGCACAAGCAAAACAATAGGTCAACCTAAATTCTTTCCACCTATGCAAATATATGCAATTCTGGAGACAATGAACACTGGCCTCCTAATCTGGGTAAATATACCTCAGCACTGCGATTTCAAAGGCTTAAAATAAGCAGACCACAAATAATCAAATGAAATAATGAGACCACAAAAGAGATACTTCAAATTTGGGAAGAGCTAATTTTAAGGATATTTCATTTTGTTTATATAGAATAGTAAGTAACCTAGTTCCAATCAAATATATTAGATAGTATAAATGCAGGTAGAGGAAATTATAAAGTGTCACACAGGACTGTTCTCTCTAGGGATGCAGTGGCATGCTTTGTTAAGAAAAAAAAAACAGCGAGTGCCCTGAACAAAAGGCCCTGATGAGATGCAAATAGGACAACAGCATGGTAATCAAGTGCTGATTTCATGGCCTGCCATGGCATGAAACTTTCATTCCATTTGTAACTTTAATAGCTTGTCAACCTAACCCTCATACTACATATTATACAAAAAATTTTATGCAATTCTTTACTTATTGTCCTCTGGAGAGTGGGAGTGTCTCAACTCCCTGCACATCATATTTCCCAAAGAGAGAAAATTGGGTTCCTTTAATCTGAACTGCAGGCATTGGCTGTTCCTGCAGAAAAATGGGTCATTAGTCAGACATTCTGCTACTACTTTTCAAGTTCCCTAAGATGAGCTCTGCCTCTGAAACTAAATGTCTGAAGAACCATCTTCTACAGCCTATGGCATTGGATGCTGATGTGGCCACTCATTAATTTCATATTCAATTCAATTTATTTTTATATAGCGCCTTCACATGGGTGTGTTGTGATACATTACAATATCATTAAGGCAGCTTTACTGACATATTCTTGGTTAAGATTTTAAATGATTTGGAAAAGTGATCTAGTCATAGGATTTCTCCTGGGATTCTAGGCCAAGAAATGGCAACCTAATCATAAGAAGTGGGAATATCTGTTTGCCTAAGTCTTGGACCTTGTTTGATAATGGAGAGCCTTATCCAAAGCAAAATACGTCAGGCAAATAGCCCTTATGCCTCTGGCCTAACTCCTATTTTAGTGTGGGATCAAAAAAGAGTGAGGTCTCAGTTATATAATTATAAATCTGTTTTTTCAAAGATGGTATTGATTCTCTACATTGATTTCACATAATATTCCGCTGTTTGATGATGTATCCATTAGACAGAGATATAAGCGCCTAGTGCTTCTGGAGTATGATGCCATAACAGCTCGCCTACATCAACAAGGGCGTGTAATGGTGCTGGCCCCACAGAAATCTGTGCTCGTGGACACCACGGGCCAGCATTATTATTTACTACTGTCAAGCTACAGGAAGACTGGACACACACTCACTTGCATATCAGCTGGATCTGTTTCAGCCCCCATGAGTAAGGAGTGGACTACACAAAGAGTGCACAAGTAGACACTGGCAAACCTGTTGAAGTTGTCATTTGGTGATAGCTAATTCCATCAAATACTAGAATCTTTGGTCTCATCTATTCAAAATGATAGTTTGCAGTCTTAACAAGACAATTGCAGTTCTTAACTGATGTGAGCTGAATCATCTAGGTGGTGGACCTGGGGAGTATGTTCAGTGAGGTGCTGAATTAAATATTGTGTTGATGAAGAATTGCTGTGTGAATGAGAGTGGGGGCATAATTCATGCAGCATGGAGTAAACCTAACCTGCACAAATATAGTTGACTCCTATTTCAGACCTTGGTGTTTTCCGATTAATGGTTAGGATATCTGAGTGGGCTGATTTAACGAATTTGGTGGCAGCTCTGTGTTACCCATATTACAGTATTGAGTGAATACAGTAGCATCTGCAGCCAGAACACACTCACACTTACTGTGTGTATCTTCTACTGGCTATGAAATTATTTGACTCTTTGTATTGTTTTGTACATGTGCAATATAGTTGTGATATATAACTGTGTCTTGGTTTGAATTGTAACTAGTGTATATTGTTCTTACCCAGTGTCTGTCTTTGTACTGGTATTAGTGCACTTCCTGTCCAGGATTACTGCAGGTTACACAATACTTATCAGTCAGACAAACTCCCAGTCACTGAAATAGATTGATGAAACAAACCAAACCTGAGTTGAATCAGCGTCACACCCCAAGCCAATTTGAATCAATTAACTGACATTGCGACTGTGAAGCCTCTGAGTTTAACTAATCAGTTAAAAGCTGAATTAACCAAGCAAGCTGAAATTGTGCTAGTTTACAGTTGCCCTGAAGTCTCTGAACCAGAACTGGTTTCACAATGTGTCCATTTATATTGCCTAAGCAGCTGATATTACAGTCTGGGAGGAATTAACATAACAAAGAAGCTGTTAGATGTAAGTTTTTCAAAAAGACCGTCCTGTACTCGGTGCTTTCCAGAGCCCAGCTGGATTCCGTTGTCAGGTCAGCTGGTGATTCCTTACAGCTGTCTTCACTAGCAATTGAACAATGAATCTAGAATCACATGTATTGTGGAGCCTCTCAATTCATTGTTGGGTACCCAATGGTTTACCACAAAGGAGTTGGGAATTGGGTGGGTACAATATTTTTGTAGAAACTTTGAATTACTTGAATTTAAGTGGATGCCATTTGGAATGTGCAATGCCCCTACTATTTTCCAGTAACTGATGTTTGGAGACCTGAGGCCTGCATCACGAAGCAGAATTCCTTGCTTAGGTGGATACCTTGTCAGATTTAAGGTAGTGTGGACTGAATGTAAATGAGCAATGATAAAGTCCATTTAAACCAAGGTACCTTAAATCCAAAAAGTTGTCCAGGTAAGCAAGAAATCCAGCTATGTGACTCAAGCCCCTAAACTATTAGGCTTGAACATAAGAACATAAGAAATATACAAACGAGAGGAGGCAATTCGGCCCATCGAGCTTGTTTGGGGAGAACTTAACTAATAGCTCAGAGTTGTTCAAATTTTATCTAGCTCTGATTTAAAGGAAGCCAAGGTTTTAGCCTGCACTACACACTAACAGGAAGACTATTCCATACTCCAAGTACTGTTGTACTTTCATGACACTGTCATTTTTTCATCTAGTGTGGAGGAATTTTAGCCACTTAGATGTAGTATTTAGCAAACACCAGGGAGACTGGGAAAGATGCTGCTACTTCAGGAAGTATCATATTTAGACCATGAAATTATTAATGATTAAATTTCTACTAAAACAAGTAAATAGTGGCAATTGCTAGTTGGCCCCACCCCACTACGCTCAGACCTGAGGTACAGACCTTTTTGGGATTTTAGCTATTATAGCTAAAATTATACCTAGTATTGGGACGCCTGCCTTTACACACACATCAACTTTAATGACATCTCATTCTTAATACATAGACTTTAATATGGAGTTGGCCCACCCATTGCAGCTATAACAGCTTCAGCTTTTCTGGGAAAGCTTTCCAAAAGGTTTAGGAGTGTGTTTATGTGAATTTTATGTGACTGCCTTGCAGTCTCCGCTCTAATTCACTTCAAAGGTGTTCCATCAGGTTGAGGTCAGGGCTCTGTGCAGGCCAGTCAAGTTCCTCCACACCACACGCACTCATCCATGTCTTTATAGACCTTGTGTTGTGCACTGGTGCGCAGTCATGTTGGAGTAAGAAGGGACCATCCTCAAACTGTTCCCACAAAGTTCGGAGCATGAAATTGTCCAAAAGGGCTATGTATGCTGAAGCATTAAGAGTTCCTTTCACTGGAACTAAGGGACCAAGCCCAACCCCCGAAAAACAACCCCACACCATAATCCCCCCTACACCAAACTTTACACTTGGTACAATGCAGTCAGGCAAGTACTGTTCTCCTGGGAACCACCAAACCCAGCCTGATTCATCACTCCAGAGGACACATCTCCATTGCTCTAGAGTCCAGTGGCAGTGTGCTTTACACTACTATATCCGACGTTTTGCATTGAACTTGGTGATGTAAGGCTTGGATGCAGCTGCTCACCCAGACCTTGGAATATTTAGTAGAGTGGAAATTTCATGAATGGACTTACTGTACAGGCAGCATCCTATCACAGCACCACGCTTGAATTCACTGAGCACCTGAGCGACCCATTCTTTCACAAATGTTTGTAGAAGCAGTCTGCATGCCTAGGTGCTTGACTTTATACACCTGTGGGCATGGAAGTGACTGGAACACCTGAATTCCATGATTTAGAGGGGTGTCCCAATAGTTTTGGCAATATAGTGTATGTATCTTATTATACTCAGTGCCAGTGCCATCTTGTCCATGTTTGGGAGTTGGTCCTCTAACAACTTCAGGGAGCACATTTACTGATATTTGAATTCTGCACAGAAAGTGAAGCATTTTATTTCTGACAGTTAACTTGGAAGGGTTTATTAAACTATTTTAAAATCATCCTGCTATTTTTGTTTACTTACTCTTATTTGCTTTATTGTATGACAGAATAGTGTGTAATTAAGCACAGAGAAAATTCACTGAAGTACAAATATCTTTAAAGAAATCATCAAGCATAGGCATGTTAGAAAGGTTATAGAGTTCTAAACAGTTACAGAGTTCTAGAGTTCGCTTTACATATTTTACAAGTTAACCTATTCTGGATAACATTCTTTCTCACATTTTACCATTCTGTCAGACATACAGCAAAGCAACAATGGTCATCATACAATGGGGAGAACTGAAGCCGCTGTGGCTAGTAGGTAATAACATATACAAAAAAGTTTATCCCAAAAAGTTCTGAAAAAGGTCTGTTTACTATAGCCAATGAGTTATATTTTTTTTCTGATTGAAGGGTCCACAGATTGATGGTTATCATAGGCTTTCCATATTATTTGCTGCAGTATATGATTCAACCAGATACAGGCACACTTATGCAGATACAGATTATATCAAATGAAGCCCAGTGAAGACAATTAACAAAATGTGACAAGCATAATCCTTGTAATAAAAAATTTAAAATTGTCATAGCTATAGCTTCTGGAAGATTAATTATCTGCCTACTACTCAAATTTTTCCACCAAGAAGAATCATAGGTCTGTCCCAGCTGTAATAGATTGTGAATAAACTGTGAAATAGGACAGAGTATCTCTTTTCTGTGCTGTATACAGTGCTATAGGGTTCCAACATTTATTGTCAATAAAAGCCGTAGCAGTTACAGTGATTAAAAATATGCAAAGATTTCCTCAGCAAAATAAACTGTCAACATACAGCGGCATTTGGCAAAAACAGCTTTCTGTTATACCGAATACATGATACCAATTGTGCCATTTGAAATTTAATTGTTGTCTGTTTAATAAGATTTTGAACTGCACTTTGAACAGCATTGCTCTATGGGAATATATTATTGTTTGATTCTCAGTGCATCCTGTTCAGTGTCACGTAACGTGAATTGCATATTTTATATATAACACTTTTGTGTAATCTGTGTTTATTTTTCCTCATTAAATATAATTTTAAAGTACATGAATTTTATATTTTATAAACACTGTTTGGTCCCCTTTTACATACAGCTACATTTCTGTAAGGTAGTCATGTTTTTCCACAATGGCCCTTCAATCAATCAATGCTAGTCAAAGTCAGTTTCAAGAAAGATTGTGTCAAACCTTTTTGTGTGTGAAGTTAATTACAGAAGAAAAACATGCCACTGTCGAGATGAATCCATTCTTAATCCTATTACTATTCCTAATGCAGTTTTCCCACTATCATGCTGAGTACAACCAAGGCTCAACAAGGGTGGACTTATTTGTTTTTTACATTACAATGTGTTGTAGGTTTCAAGACTAAGGTGGTGGTGTATCAAAAAGGCAGTCAAAATTCTTGGTTTTCTGGGTTTTTTGTCATTTCTGAAATGATAGCAAATCTCATAGCATAAAATTTAAATACCATTAGGAAAAAAAAACGTAACCTTCAAATGCTCAAACACCAGCTAGATTATGAAGCATTTAAATGTTTAGAAATGTCTGGGCTTGAATCATTTAAAAACATAAGATTTTTAAATTCACTACACAGCACTTAAAGAAAACTAGGCCTACCATTTTGAAAAATCAAAATAATCCTCTGGTCCTGATGGAGCAGGGCCATGGTAAAGAATCAGAAACTTCTTGGTACATTTTGGTACAGTCAGATAGTGGAAAAATCACATAAATTACTCCCAAAACCTGAAAATAATAACAGCATATATCAGCATAGTGCACCAAGCACTGATAGCCAAATGTTTCATGTAAGACAATAAAAAACGAGCTTCATCTTAACCTTCTGTTCTTTATGCTTTGAATCATTTTAAAAATCACTTCAATATAATGTGGATCAGGGTTTGTGAAGCATTCACCGCAGAAAAAAGAAAATGTTCCATATAGATAAGATGCATTAGAGAACTGACTTATCTGACATTGTAATTTCAAGAAGAATAGAACAATAAAGCACAAACATTTTTACATATTTTCTGAAATAACATGTTCTTAATATCCACAGTGTAAATCTGCACTTGCATGTATTTAGAACATTTCACATACAAAATATCGTAAGCAAATATAATGCAAAGTATGCCTGCAGTATGTCAGACAACTTTACTTCAAAATGTAAGTTTAACAGTTACAGAACACACATCACATGCAATCAAAATCAATTTTTTTTGTTTTGTATTTTTTGTTTTTGGCCTCGGGCTATGACTTACCACCAAAGACTAATTAAGTACACTTCAGGAGAAGGTGACTTATCCCTCATACTGTACAAGATATGTTTTAAGTCGGATTAAACTGCATGTATAATAACCAAATGTGCCTTTAGGATGAATATAATTCAAACACGGAGCCACAAAATGTAAAACAGCTAATTATATCTCACGCTGAAAATAATTAAAGTGATGCAGAATGGAAAATGTGCCTTAAAAAAACTACAGGAAGGTTGTCATATGTTATTTATATTCTTTAAATATTCTGTAAATAAATTTAAGATCTTCATCACTCCTCCAACAGTATCTTTGTAACAGGAATTTAATAACAATCATGATCCAAATTCTCCATTACTGGCCAGTCAAGTTTTTAGCATTCGCTGTAAAATGTAAAACTTTTTTGAGGAATGTGAAATCATGATGGAAAAATATAAAAGGTAAAATTCTGAAAATTTTTTAAAACTTAATAAAATCACTAAACTGAATATATCACTATCCATTACGTCGTGTTTAGAAGTTTTAAATGTATAAAAATACAAAACAGTAGTGGCAAGGCTTTATGGTTACACAATCACTGCTTGTTAATTGGATACAGTAGATAATTCGTTGTCACCTAGCTAAATGTAATTTGAACAAAACTTCTTATACACAGCCCTGGGAAAGCTTGCAAGACATACAACTTAATGTGCTTTATGATTGTGTATATAATAATATAGACAATGATACTATATTCAATTTTGCAATTTTGAAATTAAATTTAAAAATCAATGTTTCGAAATTTTGCTATTCCTTGTTTACCAAATGAGTAGTGATGTATTAACAACTCCATAAGGTCACTGAAAACTGACAGCCTCACTAAAATACCTCTACTGCAGCTTTAGAATTGCTTTTATCATTTATGTAGATTTGAATGAACTGAATAAACTTCTACAAATACATTAATTATATTTGTTACACTTTTTATCGAAATACTAAATTAACTTTTTAAAATAATAATCCTTTTTTGTCATTCCTTTTATAATTATGTATTTGATTATTTTTTTATTATTACAGCCTAGATCTTGTTCTTTGGGGTTGTTTTAATATTTGCGGGATAACTGAGTAATATAGACATAGAAGTAGCGGCTCTTCCCATCATGTTAGTAATGAAGAGGGGTGATCAGCATCGGAAGGCTCTCCACAGTGATTTTCTTTTCTTAAAGCTGGCTGGGGGAGAGAGGGATTAAAAAAAGAGACAATTAAAAAGAGACAAAATCAAACAATTGAAGAAACATAGTAAAAAGTTGTGCATCAGCTCTTCTCTTCATTGCTCATCTCGGCTCCTAGCATCCTTGGATTATCCTGTAAACGCAAAACAGAAACCTCTTCTGGGCAAGTTCAAGTAGTATTACTGTACAAAAGTACTCGTACATCAGTAGTAACATCAGAAGTAACTGAAATACATATGTAGAGTGTAGATACTTACTTCTCATACTAGTACTGCAGCAGAAAAAAGAAATACCATGGTTAAATACACTATCTTTTGTCAGTAGACTACTGGTCAATATGAAAGAATATGATTTGATATAAGATGATATTGGACTTGTTTTTAAGGTAATGTAATATCACCACAGCATGGGTTTTACACGCCCAACCTATGTTATCATCTCGATCTTCATCGCTCTCGACGTCACTAACGGCCAGCTTGGCATTGGCTCGCTTTTGATGTTTTTTGTCCTTGTCGTGGTCACTTTCATCCGGATTTATATTCACCTTCATCGCTTTGGCTGAAAAATACAATTATTAAAAAAGAAAAGCGGTATAGCCTTTGTGTTCATATTTTGTTTTGCACAGAAAAATTTACTAAATACACACCTGATTTCAGTTAAGGGTTGCTATCAGCTCCAAGCAGTATATACATCATAATACATTAGAACACAAGACAGATAATGATATAATTGCATTTTTATTGTTTTGTGTTGTGTTTGCACTATTTTTAACACACAAATAACAATGTAATTTTTGCAAATAAATGGGCAAATTCAGAATCTGTGTATTTTTTGAAGTATTCATCACTGGAAATGTCAGAAGTGCTGGCACTCTGAGACACCGTGGTGGTGAGATGACATTAAACTTGACAAATGTTATAGCTTGTGAACATGATGTTTCTAAACTGTAATAGATGCATTGACTTACACTCAGACTCCTCTTCTTCGTCATCAGCTGCACTCTCATCTTTGTTCGCCACCTCACTCGTTATTTTCTGTCTGGCACTCCGAAAAACTGACTGGAGGACAATCGAGTCCTCATAGACCTGCAAATAAGAAAAAAAACTCCCTATACATCAGGGACTAAGAAAACTTTTCATTAGGATTCAATTCCTGTCCCTGCCATTGTCTTTGGGCAGAGATAATGTAAAGCACTTTGAGACAATGTAATGTTGTGAAAATGCCCTATACAAATGCGATTATTCCGTTTTCTCTGGTTTAGGTGGACTGATGTCTGTCAATTCTGAGTGTGTATATTTACCACTGCAGAAGGGATATACCAGCAGGAATGTGTTAAAACACATTATTCTCAGAACATTTACACTGCAAATGCTAAATGAGGTGTGCAGTACTGTAATTATATATGTAGCTATACTGCTTTTCATAAAAATAAATATACAGTCGGACCTCGCTAAGTCGAACTCAAAGGGACCAAAAAAAAATTTCAACTTATGGAGTTTTCGAGTTAGGGAAAACGGCGTACAGTAATAGGCGCGGGTTAATCAAGGACATTTTTCCAGCTTA
>JAODKN010000114.1:12697572-12712796 GCA_026774425.1 Petrocephalus zakoni
AAGCACACAGACACGAACACTATTCAAGGCTCCTCCCGACAAGAGACTGACAAAGGTGAAGTGAAAATGGGTTAAAAGTCTTTCTTGAGACAAACCACCAGGTTGGCTATGACTCATGGAGTCATGGAGCACCGAAGGGACGCAGATTATTCCAGCCACTCCGTTTAGGAAACCTGATTGTTGGCCACATATCAATGCCCATGGTCCACTGATCCTTTGGTAAGTTAAACGGTTCCCCTATAGAAAATTCGACTAACGGAGGTTGGGAGCCGAAAATTTTTCGAGTTGAGGAGATCTAAAATACATTGGTCTTATGGGAATTCGGCCGGGGACTAACGAGTAATTCAACATAGGGAGGTTTTCGTCTTAAGGAAGGTCGACTTAGCAAGGTCTGACTGTATTATAAATATAAATGTATAAACTACAGAATTGTTCTACCTCCAATATCTGAATTTAACATGGATTCAAAGGACAGTTCCAGCAACAGACCTGGGATCCCTCCAGGTTGAAAGTCTGAGCATTATGGCAGAGAAGCATGACATCTTCCTCCAGATCTTCCACACTTCTGTACTTGTGGTTACGAACACGTTCCTAAAAACACAAGTCAATACCTTCATAATGCATTATAATGTCAGTATAAGAATTAATGATGCTATGTGCTGCATTATGAAGGTGTTTATGTTTAGTGCAAGATATATTAGACTGTCACAGAGCATTCACAATCTATAATACACATGACTATAATGTGTTATTCCTTTTTATAAATAGTTATAGCCAGGTTTATAATACTTTATTGTTTGCATTATACTGCATTATGAAGATATGTGTAATGCAGTACAAAAACTGTTTTAAGAAAAGTGTTACCATTATTTCTCTACTGCATGTGGACTTTGGAAATAATAAAACATTTCTTTGAAACATTTTCAATTCAGGTTTGACTCTGTTCATTATCGGTGTTGGCGAGACCTTTATCTTCCTGAAGTCCACAGGCTTTCTTATCAGCTCATAGTACTCAGGTAGTTCTTTTCTGGAGGGCAACCGGACAAAAACTTCACTGAGCTTTCGACCAGATCTGAAATGAATAAAGAAACATACTATGTGAATCCGTACAGCCTCAGTACAGCACATCATGAGTGATTTGAGTGTTCTAAGGGCATCCCCAACAGAGGGTATGCACATGACATCACAGTAGGTGGAAGTCACTGCAGTGACCTAATGAGCTGCAAAAAGACTGAGTTCAGCTTAAAAAACACAGCTAAAATGGGAAAGAGCCGCTGTGTGATTGATTATACACACTAATTTAAGAGGAAATCAGAACTATCTTTTTACAGACTGCCAAAAAATTCACTGCAACGCGCAGAAAACTGGAATGCAGGCTCAAAAACATGAGTTTGAGGTTGTCATTTCTTGTCGACAGTTATGTTTTATTTTTAGGTAACATCATACCTTACGTTATATAATGTATTGACTATTCATCAATTAAATATTCAGGATCATTCATTTATACGGTGTAACTTTGAAGTTTTTGTCAGTACAGGTAGTTCCCGACTTATGATGGAGATGCGTTCCGATGACCCCATCGTAACATCGTAAGTCGAGACATGGCTTAGCCTACCAAGGAGTCTCAAAGAATGGTGATCAGTATGGGGTAGTCTACTGTGACTTGTTAATAATTTAACAAATTACTATATATAATTTAGCAAAACAGAGCAATTTACAGTACCGTATGGCGTTCCTAATCTTTTTTCAATACCAACCTGAGAACAACTTGGGCATTTGGAAGGCTTTGAGAAAAATACACTCTCTAACACCGACACAACTGAACTCTGTCGATGGCTGGTGAGGGTGAGGCAGTGAGAGTGAGGGACATCCTGGCAGCTTCCAAACTTATCGTATCGCATACACTGCTACATTTGCCTGCCGGGTGAAACTTAAAATATTTTTACAATTTTGTCATATCGATATCATCATCGTAAGATCAAAAAATCGTAAGCTGAACCCTCGTAACTCGGGGACCATCTGTATTTATTTAAATAAAAAACATCCAAGATGATGCAGTGCAGACAGCCAGATAACTTTAAAAGTTTCTACAAAATATGTTGTCAGGAAACCTGATTGTTGGCCACATATCAATGCCCATGGCCCACTGATCCTTTGGTAAGTTAAACGGTTCCCTATCTAGTCCAACTGGCTTTAAACAGATAATCTTTTGTTTCGCAGTTTCCCCAGCTAAAATCAGCCATGTTGCAGCATATTTTGCCACTCAATCCATCTAAGGAGGTAGGAAAGTGATGTTGATGGATAAATTATATTTATCATATTAAAATCAGATTAAGCAGGATATCATTAATAAATTAATATAATGTATAAAATATTAACATAATAAAATACATTTTAGTGCATATAGAACCAAATGGCTGTACAATGCTTTGCTGGATGATGTTATATGAAGCTGATATATACCCCAGTCAGAAATCCACTCTGTTAACTGTTATGGGGCCTACCACCACTTATTCCCAGTAGATGCAGCAAAATGCTAACATGAAAAGGACTGGCAGATATGGTCATAAGACAGTCATCTCTTTGGCCCAGAATTTCAATGATACAGAATATACCTGTCAGCACTCTTATGCAATAGCCCTGGGTATAGCTGGTGTCATAGCAACATAGAACAGCACCCCCGCTAACAATTATTGTGGTGGTTTCCTTCATATTGTGATCCTTAAAATGAACCATGTTTACTTGCTCAGATTATAGAAATAATAATTATATTTTGGACAAAGCAGCACAACATTTGTTTGATGGGATTATATGTGTCTGAGTGAAAAACCAAGTTTACCAAGATAAAATTGCCTTTTGAAGTGGAAAATTCTGTAGTTTTTCAGGCCATTATAATATTTATACATGGCCAAATCACTTTTGTCAGGCGACTTGGTCAAAGCAGAGTGAGTGAATGAAAGCTGTCCCATGTGGTACAAACCAACAGAAGGACTACTGTGGGACAAATGGCAAATCATTTTGATGATGATCATGGGGGTAACGTGTCATGGCACACAATGGATAGAGCCATGCTGCGCATGGGGCTACAGAACTGTGGATCCTGATGCTTGACATATACCGGGTTATCCACATGATGCAACAAAAACGTTCTTCCATTGCACCGAAGTCCGATCCTTTCATGCCCATTGTAGGTGCTTTTGATGGGATTTGCATTAGCAAGACTAACCTGTGGCTACATAGCTGCACATGCACCACGAGAAATGACACTCCGGTGATCATCATAGAAATTTTCTGCCATTTGTGCCACGATGGCCTTCTGCTGGCTCATACCAGATGGGTTAGCCTTTGTTCAAATTTGACATCGACGAGTCCTAGCTGCCCTACACCCTACCGGCGGATTGCGGTTTTTCTCTCCTTAGAACACACTCAGCAGGTACCATGGCTAACCATTAGCGTCCAACAAGGCTTGCAATTTTGGAGATGCTCAGACCCAATCGCCTGCCTGTAATGATTTGGCCCTTGTCAAAATCACAGATATGTATCCCTGTCCATCCATCCATCCATCCATCCATTTTCTGAAACCGCTTACCCTCCTGGGTCACGGGGGGTCTGGAGCCTATCCCGGAAGCTATGGGCACGAGGCAGGAAACAACCCAGGACAGGGGGCCAGCCCATCACTACACCACCATGTCACCCCTCTTTTTGCTGATACACCATTTTTTTTTTGCATGGTGCTGATCATGATGCTTTGGCTCTATATATATTACATACACACACTGACTGTGGTATTGAGGTTTTGTAGAATTCATTGTGTGTTTAATAAACTGTAATTTTATAAGTAATATACTTATTCAAAGGGACAGTCGTTCTGGGTAGCTTACATTTTCACAAACATAATTATGACTTCACTAAAAACAACTTACTGTCTTAGTCTTACCCATCTTTGTAGTTGATGACAGTCTCCACAATGGCATTCATCTGCTTGGTAAGTTTTGGGGGGTTGGGGGGAAACTTCTCTGCCGGGGGTCGGCCACGCCTCTTTTTCACAATTTCCCCGTCTTCCTTCCTCATTTCCTTGACAACGTGCCTCCTGCGCTTTCGCTTCTTTAGACGGACCTCCTCCATTTCCTCTAAGTTCCCACCTTCAGACTCCTGCATATAAATAATTTAAAAAATGGTTTATTACTTGGGATTTGTCTTTTAGATGTCAACAAAATGTACTGTAATCGACCAAATGACAAAAAAAAAATGTTAGTGGGTCTGTCAATCATGAGCAGACTGCATTCAGGTTTACGTAGAGACAAACAAAACTTAAAATGTGGAAAAAAATGTGTTTTTCATTATGAAACCTGTAATATCATATCTTCAAATTCCCCCATTATAGTTCTGGATTATTCCATCTTTTCTATGTCTACAGAATAGCCAAAAATGTGACGAAAGCTTTGGGGAGTCAATAGCTAACTTGACACTTTTATCCACCGAAGGCTACTTTTCGTATTGAAGCTCCTACAGAACAAGAGTCACATCTGTCACTGCTGGAAAGTGACAACCTTCGGAAAACAAATCCTTCAAAGCTACTTGTCCAGAGGCCAGCCAGAATACCCTGGCCCACTTAAATCATCCCATATCAAATGGGCTGAGGTGAGTTACAACATTCCAGTGCTACAAAATAACCAGGTATAATCTGGAAACAACTTAAGCCATTCCTCAGGAAACTGTTTTGAATCAGCTACAACTGATTCATTTACTGGTAAGTCCATCCATGACTTTTATTTAAGAATATTACATTAAAGAGTAACAGTTAACATGCTACTAGTAATTTTGTTAACAGCAATACATAAAAATACTACATGAATTTAGCATAAAATAATAGAAACTTGAAACCCTGGATGAGCAGCTAGAAGATAGATGGAATATAATTATACTCACTGAATTTTAAAGTTTAATTCGATACAAAAAACGATATAGGCAGAACAATGGTAAATGTTAAATTGTTATGCCTACAAAGACTGTAGTATTTTACAGTTATATATGTATTTTACAGTCATATAAAATATATGACTGTCGCTTGGTATACGTTACGATGAATGACCAGTCTAATTAGTTGAGTCGCCACACAATTAAACATACACTTCATTTCCGGAGATAATCTGCAGAAGGCTGCGTTGTTTTGCAGGCATGTACACAATATAAACCGCTGCCACATCTGCATTTTGCTTGATATGACATAACATACCTCAGTATGCAGAGAAAAATGAAGGATAGACTTAGTTTTTAGGAAGCATATAATAATTGATTGCAACCACCCGCTGAATTTCATTATTATTTCAATAGCAAACTATAAAATATTAGGAGGAGAGAAGAAGCATTCATAACTAATGGCTGAATATATATTAACATGCTGAATTACAGTATTAGCACTGTGTGAAGGCGACTAGCTGCATTCCTGTAACAAACGACAATGACACTGTAGATTCTGATAATATGAAACACGATTTACTTCACATTCTTCAAGAGTGTTTAGTAATCTCACTATCTTAATACTGCTAAAGTTACTACATTGTAGAACATTTTTACGGCAAAAGATCTCACAGCAATAAGCATACGTCTTATATATCCATGCATATATGGCTATTATAATAACCAATATATGATACAGTGCACGATAAATATAAAAATGCAAATAGTACAGAAAGACCCTTGACTTCAAGAGGCTTGCATTTCCAAAGTATAAAGTACTCTCAGAGTCCGTCATGCCTGCAGCATAAAATATGTCAAATATTCCTGAACTATGCAAAAAGATGAAATTAATCAGCCTGGCATTTCTTCTCAATCTTATTTCTTTTGTTCACGCAGAGAGGAGAGGCATCAGCAGTCCTTCCTATCTCCCTTCTGCAGACAGAACGAGCTTACTCTCCTAGATTTTTCATCTTCCACACTGCAGCACCACGGTAAACGCTGCTAGTGCATTTCCATTGCAGAGCAATGAAATAGCACAAAGACATTTTGTGAGGCTAGCATTAACAATACACTAGGCAGAGAGATGTGTTCTAAGAGAACTGCACCTAATATGACCAGTCCACCCGGCGTGCTGAGAAAGGAAGGAGGAAAAAAAAAAAAGCCTGAGCAGGGAGATTTAACTCAAAAGCCTCAACAGCCAGCCGATGCTTGAATCCAGCAAACAACAAATACATATCCTCAGGGATCTTGTGGGAGCAGGCCTAATAATCAACGGCAAAATCTCCATCATTCTCCGAGAGAATGCAGAATATTCCACAGCAAACGTAAATACCGGAGACGAGCGAATACAGCAAAGACGACAGGGACAGGAAAATCTGTTAATAATTGGTTGACTGCGGTAAGTTTAAAACGCTTCAAGCGTCTCCTCCGAGAGCTGCAGTTATTTTGGCTGAATTCCAGAGGATAAAGCATTATCTATATAATAAAAAGAGAACTGCTGCATGCATTTTGTGATGTTCCTTTTCAGTATAATCGCCACAAGTAAAAGGCTGCCTTTGCTGAGAATATATTTGATCTGTTGCACACTTACATGTTGTGACTGTGATGTAGCCTCTCTAAATCCTGTGGATAAAAATAAAGAAGGATATTTACCTGACTGCAATCAGTAGGCCGGCTATCAGAAATCACAGTTAGTGGGGATAAAATTAACAACCCAGCAAAGCTGCGTGCAGCTAGTCTCTTCATCAGCTGATCAGTCAAACAGAGAGCTGGGGGAATGCTATGTTTTCAGATACAAGTAATTTTATCTTTTCTGTTTGAAAATTTAATACTGAATGAATTATCCGCTCCAGCTCTGCAATTTCATTCTTCTCTGTGCAAGGCCTGAAATCTTTCTCCCAAGGCTTCTTATAATATTGACAACCACTTACCAGCTTTTTTTTCTTTTTCCACGTGTTTAAGCGGTCGGATCTATTTTTCTTTATTATTAGTATTATTTCGTTTTACATGCGGTTTCATTTGGCGAAACAGAGATGCTTGCTTTAATGCACACTTCAGCACTGCCCCATCTTAAAATCCAATCACTGCACAGGCAATTTGTCAAGCACAGCAACAAATAATGATGTAATGGTTGATGAAGTCTATGCTTACAATCACGCTGCAGTTGTTGAGTTATAATTGGGTGAAAAAAAGCAAATATCTCATCGAACTGTGTGTGAGTAGTCATTTTTATAAAGAATTAAATTGACTATATTTTCAATTACTATTCCATTAAGACACAAAATTCACACCTGTAGGAAGTGCAAAAGTAGCCTCAAAGTCAAATTCACTTTGAGCAACTGACTGTAAATATCTGCATGAGATATTTAATAAACCACCTGTGTCCTAAAAATTCTAAATGAAATCCTAGCAGAGCTATGTAGAAGTGCGAAATTCAGCCAGGATGAAAATTAATGTCACACACACTTTTAAAAAAAGATTTGTGAAGTTTTTGAGAAGAAACTGAGGTGTCAAAACTGCAGTCATTTTTGCACAGCTCTTTGCAGATTTGCAAAACTTCTCCACACTCTACATACATACTCAGAAGCTAGTGCCTAGGTAGTATAACTATTTTTATGCACAAAGTAGCAATATATCACATGCTTGAAAAAATTACAGCAAATGGCACAATTGGACGAATAATATTTTTTTGGAATAAAGTGGAGTAAATGTAAATGAAAGTTGCAGTAATAGGTTTGTTATTATATGATAAAAAAAGTTTTTTGCATATTATGCATTTCCAAATTAATAGTGTAAATGAGCATACCTTATTTTACATACCATAACAATTTTTTTATATATGCATATATTGTGGGCAGGATTATTGAAGACAGCTACTGAGATAAAAAGCAACTGTGTTGTGTACCATCAAATTAACATTATTATTTTTAAATCTTAATTTAATTATATATTATTATTAATAAATAATATTATACAGAGTTATTATTTCAAACTCTATATTGTATACTTGTAACCTCAAGCTGAAATGTGTGACTCTTGTTATGTTATATGTCTTATACATGTCTACTCATGCCTAATTTTGATTAGTGAGGCACTAATTAACCCTGTTTTTAGACAGAATATACTACGAATGTGGTAAACAGTATATATAATTTCAGCATAAACAATGTAGGCCTACCTCTGAAGTGTGAATAAACCATTCTCAAGCACCATTCTTAAAAAAAGGTGAAAAGCTTTAATTTTACTTCATATTGCAGCACTAATGTCTTGAATGTCTGCTGAATAGAATCCAGGCAGCATTTAATCCATTGTCATTTTCCCAGCCTTGGTTGCATTTTCCTCATATTTTCGTTTTCATTTACACAATAATATTATTTAGCTACAGTCCTCAAGATGTATACCTACAGTATACAGTGTTGCGCGATTACACTACATGAGGGTCTAAATTCCAGATGTCAAACATGCACATTACTTCTAATGATCAAGACATTTAAAATGTCTAAAAGACAAATTCAAGACCAAATTCACATGCTATCGGAAAACTGCAGAATATAATGAAACCATTTAGCACTGGGCATGCAAAGAATTCAGAATGCAGCATAAATTCATCTTTCTTTCACTTTGGTTGTTTCCATAAATGTATACATTTTCAAAAGGGATTCAAGCTGTGAACCTGTATGCCTTCAAAGAGCTGAATAAATTAAAGGCTTACATTTGCATTTAATATATAAAAAAGCAAATTTAGATATTGAAATTCAAATTGTATTATTTTGGACATGAATATAAAATCTGCCTTTTACATAATACAAAAAACACAATAACAATTCAACTTAAATGCAAATTCTGACACTTTTGACACTAATCTCATTCTGTAGACTGCACATCATCCCAAACCAAATCTGGAACTATATATTCTGTTTACCACCAAAGCTTGACATTTTTCTTGGAAAAAACAGTATAGCATAATATGATAACAGATATGGCTATGGTCTGAGTGATCGTTCTAATTCCAGCTATCGACTAGCACCCGGAAAATAATTGTTTAAAATGTACATGATATATATGGGAGGTATATGGGCACATCAGCAGGTGCTTGTACTAAACAACAGATAAAATGGGTTCAAGCCAATACATTAGAAATCTACGACGGAGAGCTGATGCTACTTGACTAGCACTATAGCTATCGCTAGTTCAAGGCTAGGCTCAGAGTAAACTGCATAACCTACATAAGGTTAGGAGAGTAGCTAGTTATTTTGCCTAATAATTAATTGAGTAATTAATTAATTATTGTTTTATATGAATGACTAAATAGATTCATTTTTCTTTTCCAAGCAAAGATCAAGTGACATTGGACACTCACAAGTAAATGGCTAAGCAGCCACATAGGACAGAGATCCATCTGTGTAAATTGAGACAGTATTTATATAATACTGTCTCCGATGATCTTTAACTAGAAAGACCAGAAAGACAATAAATGATAATGGAATTTTCCCAAAGTATTTTGATGAGCCATTTTCACATTTAAGGTTGCAAAAGAACAAAGAAAGATAATCAATTTACAAACAGTTACATACAGAGAGGAAGTGGTTCTGTGAGTAGCAATATTGCTTCACAACTCCTAGGTTAGGGGTTTGAATCCCAATTCCAATTCAGTTATGTGGAATTAACAAGGTCTATCTGTGATGTGCAGTTCAAGAACATCTAGTTAGGCTAACTGATGCTTCTAAATTGCCTGTAATTTTTCAGCTATGTGCCTTATGATGGACTGGTATCATGACCCTGACAAGCAGTTAGAAGATGGATAATCATAGATCATTTAGGATAGAACAATTCTTTGATGCACCTCCATGTCCACTTAATTATTTGCTTGTCAATTTTTTGGCAACCAAATTCAAAACTAAATTACTGCAATGTATACAAATATACAAATATGTAGTGTATATAAGCAAGCTTGCTGGAAGTAAGGAGAAGGTACACATGCTGGTGCAAAGCGGACACATTATTATTTACTCTATTTTCACAATGATCACTTCAGCACGAAGATTATGCTCTCGGTTATTTTCGTGAGAAATCCTGATGCTGCTAGAAACGTATTATGTAAAACTAGTATTATATTGCCTTCAGCCTTCACTAGTCTCATATCAGCAAATAAATTTACGATACTTACATTACATATTCCACCGTGCATTTGTCTAAGTACCTACATAGCAGTCATCAAAGGCTCTGTATACAGACGTGTCTGATCCACACATAGGCTAAGACATGATGTACCTGTGACCAGAATTTCTTCTGTGTTGGCATCACTGGAAGCTCCATTTCAGCAGGGGTGGCAGCCACAGCTGTATCTACAGCCCTTTGTCTCCTCCTCCTCTTTGTCTCCAAAACAACATTCAGACTCCATTTTGTTTTCAATAATCCAGCATGGCAGCTCATTCTTCAACAAATGCGCCTCATATTTCGGGTTCTTGGCCTCTCAGTGCTACCAGTTGCTATCCATTACCTGAAAAGAACCAAGTAATGCATTTTAAACTCACAGGTGCTGTGGATTTATCTGGTCCATTGACAAGTGCTACATCTTAGAGACTCATCTTTCATTTCCCCTAACACAATCCTAAATGACTCATAATTGTTATTAATAAAATATTAAACGTATGTGAATATATAGACCCAATTAAGAAAATTATCCTTGATGTTTCTTTTTCCCCTTTTCAACTGAAACAAGTCCCCCCAAGGAGCATTAACATTAATGAAACAATTTTTAAAGAGAGAATTATTCATGTGAATTTGAATAATGTTTTTAAAATTCATCTCAGAAAAGATTAAACAGGTTCGAAAGCTAATTAAAGAAACATTGTGAAGAGAAAAAAAATCATGATATATATACAGACACACACACACACACATACATACATGAGAGAGTATAGTGTTCCATACCTTTGAAAAGATTTTATGCATTTTTATCATGACTTTTAGATGACTGTTTTTTCCATGTACGTGATATCAACCTTGAACAGGAGGATGAAAATAGCATCCAGGTACAGGAGTTAACGTAAAATAATATGTCATTATTCTTGGCAAGGTCCTTTGTTAGTCTTTAATGTAATTTAGCACCATTTTATTTGTTTATTGTGTGCATGAGTGACAGTCATTTCAGCATTTTTCATGATATTTATTAATATCCATGAAAGAAAGCCCTTCATGGACTAGAATCGATTTTATCTTAAGCTTCTCAGTTCTTTCTATTTTCATTTCAGCCTTTATTTCTGTTTCTATTATGCATATGCATGCAATGTTAATCGGCTGCATACCTTATTTTACTTATATTTCACAAACACAAAAATTCTATAAATAACCACATGTGTTACTGTTTCCCCCAGTGAAATATGAACATGTGGCCATTCACATTGATTTCCATACTGCACAGACCTGTGATCCACAGTAATTCCTCTGATGTTTGTTGCCATGACAACAGTAAATTAGTAGTGGATTTCACCCAGGGTAACAAATGAGAATTCTCTTTATATCTGCTGTAGCACTGCTACACTGATTCACTACTCAAAATCCAAGGATAAGCTTGACTCTGTCCTACACATATAAAGTGGTGCCCATGTATTCTATGGCTTAGAAAAAAGGACTGCCCTTTGACTCTCTGGATGACCTAGGCTACTGAACTGCATGACTCCAAATCTGTATGCAGCAACATAAAAAAACAGTTCAATTGCCATATATTAACATCATAGTCAACTAAACATATACTATTCAGTTGCATTATTATGCTTTTACCCAAGTTGCACAGTCTGCATACGCAGTTTGCATCACACAGTCTGTTACAGTGCATCACTGACCATACAAATCATGCTTACATAGTGCTTCTATTTAAAGGCACCATATATTTTTACCTAAGAGTATTTAACAGTGCCAAGAGCTAGAATAACACTCCCGCAGTAAAGTACTGCAACCCAGGAGACACTTCTGGACGGTGATGCCCCCATCTCTCTTTACCCCTCCATGTGTGTGTGCGTGTGTGTACATTCATAGCCTAATTACCAAATACTGCCAGCTAGGTTGTTAACATCAGTTCTTCTACATTCATTTTCATATGACTAAAATTGTATTATCATGGACATATATTGTTGACAGTGACGATGATCGATGTAGCCATTGTTTTTGTCAGCTGTTAAGCTCTCCCATCTCACATCAGCTTCATGAGGTAAAAATATTCATATTAAAATTTGCCGTTATTGCAGAGATGTTCATGGTCATTTTTACATGCGTCACGCTACTATGAGCATTTTTAGCTCAGCATTAATTATTCAGGTCACAACATTCAAAAATCAATGCAACAAAGAAACAAAGGGAGGTTTTATCTGTTGCCTCTGTTTGGGAATAAATTACTTCATATATACATTTTGTTTATGTATGCATGTACCGGAACACTTCCTGAATAACTGACAACTGGCAATTTAACAGTTACAGCTGAAGAATAAAAAATGCTATGCTGTTTTTCATGTCAGAAGCAATATGTTTCATAATTAAACAGCTAATTAAATCATGGCTTACCCAAATGCGACTGTGGCAAATAGCTGCCTGTCCAGAAAAAATCATATATTTACTTATTTTCTATTACATACTAATCAACATGACATACTACATACTAATCAGAAACTTTATGCAGCTACCTGAATAGCACCGTATTGTGTAATGTGAAGGCAGAAGAATGACATTTGTCAAATGGAAGATCTTCAAAATAATACAGTATATGCAATGAATTTATAATTCATAATTTGTAATTAATTATCTATTCCATGGATCCAGCATAGGATCATAGTGATCTCAGAGCCTACCCCAGGAAGCCTGTGGCAGGAGGCAGGGAACACTCAGGTCAGAATGCCTGTAAAATACAGGCCACGCACTCACACTATGGCCAATTTAGAGAGACAAATTCACCCCACATTTTTGGACCGCAGAAAGGGACAGGAGTAGCTTGAGGAAACTCATGCCAGCATGAGGAGCCTACCACACACAAAGCCAGGGGCAATAGCTCTGATGATAAGAATATTGGCATTATGGGCACACTGCGTGCAGTCACTTCTGAAGAATATTTGTTTTCATTGTTTTCATTTTTGTATTGTACTAAAGGTGTAGTGTTTAATGGATATAGATTTCAAAATGCATAATTATTTCTTGTGTAACTGGAGTCAAAATATGATTGATGAGATAGCAAAACGAGATTATTTACACTATACATTTCAAATACATTTCTATTCATTAAAAAAAATGAATAGAACATTTGTGGAATGAGTAATATTAAATATAACCAAAAGGGGGCAGCAAGGACCAACAACTTATAAAAATGACAAGGACAATTTCCTGTTAATAATTTATCAGTGAATTAAAACAGAAATCATCAGAATAATTGACTACACAGATTCATATGTATGAAATTTTGCCTTTCCATAGTACACATCATATATCATAAATCTTTCACATACAGACTACTTAAAAATAAAGCAAGGTAATCAAAAACGAAGTCCAAAATACCAGTCGTGCCAGTTGACTTCGATTCATTAATCCATCTTCCACAAAGATGCTTATTCTGGACAGAGTCACGCAAGGTGTGTGTGGGGGGCCGGGGGAGGGGGGGGTGGCTGGAGCTGGAGCCTGTGGTGGCAGCATAGAGCTCAAGGCAGGAACATCCCGGGAAGAATGCTGCCCAGACAAACTAGTATTATTATTTATTAAAACAATTAGTCACAAGTGCTTCTTCAAATGCCTGTTTTTTATTTGACTGCTATACTGTCATCCAGAAAGGCAAACATCCCTACAGTATGTTGAAGAAGTGATGCATTATGGGACAAAGTGATCTGCACACCCTGTCAAGGACAACACCCCCTGAATGGGGAATGGCGCGTAACAACAACATTTCTATCAAGTTCATTATTTGTGAATTCACAATTGGATGCTAATATATATGAAAAGCATTTAAAAGAAGAGCCCAATGAATTTATCAAAATCACAGAATTCTATACATGAACATGACTTATATTGGTCATTAACAAGTAGTTAAAGGATAGACAGATTTTATATATAGTTTTAGTTTATACTAACATTACCTTATTGTTACTTAAATGATTTAAAACCTTTAAATCTCTTTACATTTAATGATTTACATTTGCCTATAGCAGAATACTACTGTTAGGTAGCATATTGCTTTACTGAACCTAAATGAATTCATATATATGAAAATGTTAAACAAAACATGATGCACATTTAGACTGGTCAACATCCCAAAATCTATGTGTCTTAAGTGGATCTAAAACCTGCCAGTAGATTCCACCCCACGCCATAAAAGCTGCCAAAACGCAGAGCCCAGGGGAGAGAAGTACTCAATCTTCTTTGGCATGTACTGCACATGTACTTGTCCACTTGTTGAGGATGAGTCATCTGACTGTTTTCCACTTCTCAGTGGACCACTGCCTGTGTCTTTACTCACAAAAATAGTCATAGTAATTTATTGTAATGTCAAAAGGGGTTTATGCACTGCGGCCCAAGCATACTATCCCTCTCTCAGCACTGTACTTCATGAAAGTGCAGATTTTAAACTGGAATTAGGAGTCAACAAGCTCATCTGGTTAATCTAAAAATTGAACATCAAGGGGAATGTTCTTCATTTCACAGTCACTCCTATATGATGATGTCTTTTCCCTGTGACTTCCCTGGCAGCATCAATTTAACTAACCAGGGTTACACCGAGCATCACTGAGGCTGCTTCCAATCAAAACTGAAATGATTCAAAATCACTAAAAATCACTGTGATCTCATCCTATTGATGTGATAGTCAAAATAACAGGGACCTGATGGGTTAATTGAATAATTCAGAAACTCAGGAAACATACTCTTGTTGGAAGTACCAAAGAACAAAATGATCAAAAGCTCTACATTACAAATATTTCATTTAATTTATATTTAATTTATGAATATTGATATCATTAAATTCGGTCATTTTTATATTTGAATAAAACTTTAACTTAAGAAATACAATCACAATTATACAATAATAAATGTACTATGGTGAATTATACATTATGAAGCAAGTCTTTGTCAGCCATAGAAAAGATATCAGCAGATATCAGATATATATATTTTTTTTAAACAACAACACTGAAGCTCTGGTGGTGCCCCAATGAAATGCACTGAAGAGTCAAAGTAGAGATTGCCTAGGACAGTGCTCTTAAAAGTCTGGTGAAAGGTGTGTGTGTGTGTGT